>VUQI01004493.1:3538-19097 GCA_015106735.1 Paratilapia polleni | reverse complement strand
GCTGCTAATTAGGCACCTGATTAGCAGCACCTGGGGTACCAGAAGCTCAAAACAAGAGTCAATAGCAGAATAAGCTGTTTGGCAGAGAAGATTTGGCAAGTTCTTCATGGGCGCAACCCACATACTCAACTCTGCTGCTCAACCTGCATTTTCCTTACAAATGTGGCACCATTTAAAGGGAAATAAACAGGCTTTCCAACAGTATAAGATTTATTGCCAAGAAGCATTGTTACAACAAAGAAATAATCGACCACACACAAATGTCCTTACTTTATGTGCTAAGTATATAAGATTTTACCTTTCAGGTGAAGTCTCTTATATTTTGGCATTCCAGTCTTTCTGGAACATTTTAACTTCCATTCTGGTGTTCCATTCTATAAAAAGGGGTGGACAATATCTGAACCCTAGCCCTAGATGGATCACCACTGACCTGGTGGATATTAAGAAAGTTAAATAACAACATGCGCAGAGAACTGGAATTCTAAGATGACAGTATTGAAGATGATTCCAGGCTAATCCATATAGTCACAGTAGAACTACACTTTGCAGTTGACATCGTGAAAAATTTCTGATTTCCCCGCCAATCCACCTTCCCATCCCCCAAATTAGAGATGCTCTTATTTGACTGTAAAATACTTCTAGGATTAAAGGTGGCACACAACCTTACTCTAAACATTAATCGAATAGAGGGCTTTCAAATCTGGCATTTTACCGTGGGAAAAGACATACTACTTTGCTGTCATGTGAATGAATGGGAAAGGCATTTAGTGACAAAGAGGTGGCCTTTTCCCTTTACCATGTAATTCTGAGGTGCAGGGGGGGGGAGGAAGATTGTAGCTTTATCAAACTCTCTGAATGGCTAAATGCAATAGTTGAACACTCTGAAAGTGCTCATCATGGCAGTGTGACAGGAAGGGAGAAAGGAAAAGAGGACACAAGAAACAAGGAAAAATTGAATGATGAATGAAAATGATTGCCGGTGGAATAAATACTGAGCAGGAACAGGAGGACTGTATTAAATTCAGGATAATGAAGGACGCAAAGAAAAGAAAAAGAGTCTTTCCCGTTCTTGTTTGTCACTCCTCTCTCCATTCGACAGATGTCTGTGCGGTTGTTAACATCCCCTCCTCTCCTTTGCCTGATGGGGTGAAAGGGATCCGCGGCTCCCCGGGACAGAGGAGACCTCATTTTTATATGTGAACGGCTGTGAACATCGCTGAATGACACACTACAAAGGTTGGATGTGCCGCTGCCCTTTCTCTCTTAAATGGTACGTTGGCATTTAGCTTCACACGTGTCAGCGGAACACACACCTCTCAAGTATTTGCACCCAAAATGTGTGGAAGTGTGTGTGCGGCCACATCAACACAGAGGATTTTTATCAGTTCCCAGAAACAGGAAATAAGAAAGAGAAAGTGTGCAAAAGAGGGAGAGAGAGAGAGAGAGAGAGGATGATAAGACAGAGAAGAGGAAGAGAGCAGATTCATATGCACATTACATTTCACAGAAAAGACAATTTACATTTTGAGTCTGTATTATGTTAATTTTGAGTGGCCTCTCCAGATAATTCTATTACACAGATAGCTCTCCCATGTCGTCGAGGGCAGAAACATCATTTCACCTCCGGAACACACACCTGCTGACGAGCGCTTCGACATGACGGAAAACAAGGGGCCAAAGGCAGGTGGGTGTGCAACTGAGTTGTGTTTGTGCGCGTGTTGGGGAAAAAAAAAGAATGTTTATTCACCGAGGCCCGGAAAGAGCAACTTATCTAAACGACTTGTGATCCAGTGAAATGGTTTATCAGTTTCTCTTTCAATACAGAGTGTGCTGCCAGTGAGTGCGCTCCACAGTATTACAGCTTGTAGGAAACCGTATCACTGCTGCAATCCCACAAGCAACCAAACCGCTGTAATTCCCTGTCATTCTCCCACAATCCTCTACTGGAGAGAGAGAGACTGTGGACTGGGAGGATGTCGCCATCGACGGCAGTTTCTTTTAACATCACATGAGCAAACATGAATCCAATTTAAATGGCATATGTTGTCGAATTCGTTTTTAAAATATCAATTTTAAGAGATTTTCCTGTTCATAATTTCAGCTTCCACCACATTCTTTCTGCCATATAGACTATGGAACTGTGAATTTCTGGTAACATGAACTGATACAATTTCAGCCCACCACTTTTTGGATTGTGTTTTATCATTTGCAGGTTTGTTAAAGGGGACCTCATTTCTAGTTCATTATTTTTACTCTTGGACTCTACTAGAGCAGCTTTGCATGATTCACAGTTCAAAATGCTGATTATTTATCTCATACTGGGCCTTTGTTCAGCCCTTCAGTTCATCCTCTTTTAGCTCCCTTCCCCCTCCCTTTAAGCCAAGTTTTTCTGATTTCCTGCTCCTTTTACACAACATGGTTTTATCAGCTGGTGGGTGGGGCTACTGTGCGTAGACCTGTGATGACCATATTTGGATATCCACCCTCCTTGACCTCATACAGATCAAAGAGTAGAAAAACATTCTGACACAGCATTTAGAGCTGCTGAAGTCTGTTCATTTATATGCATGCATGTATGCACCATGAAAGGTACACACACCTACTGAAATTCCATTTATAAGGTTCTTCTCTGCAAATTCTCTGTGTGCTAGGTACTTTGTGACACGTAACTGAGCTATAAATCAGCGGTTTTCATCCTGTGGATCAACTCCAACTCCACCCTCCACGCTGCCAAAAGGTCGTCCTTGGCGACAATGGAGCTGCAGTACATCCAAACACAGGAAGAAACAGAATGATAGGGAGGGCAGGCATAACAGCAACCTGGCGAGCGAGTCAGCCAGTAGGAAAAATAAGAAAAATAAGTGTGAGGAGTATTGTCCAATGGCAAATAGATCACCGATGGCGTAGTTCTCTCACAGATGGATAAGAAAAATAAAAATGCTAAAATGGGTTGCCAGATAGACTTTGGCTGCCTATAATAAGCCCAGGCAGCCTGTCCAAGTAAAGTCTATGTGGGAAACACTGCTTTTATTTTCTTTGTGAATATCACGCTCTGTATATCTTTGGTAAATTTAACCTCTTAACATCCATCAGTTCACTGGTGACCCATCCAGGGTAAGGCTGAATAAGGGTGTATTTTTTATTTTATTTTTTAAGCCACATGCTAAATAGGCAAATTTTTAGAAACAACAATATTTCAAATCTCAGTCTCTAGGGGTGGACCTTAACCAGAAATCTAGCCCTAAACCTAAAGCTAGATGGGTAACCTGTGACCTGTTGGATGTTAAAAGATTAACACAAAAAAATCGCTGTTTTTAATTTAATTTTTAAAATTATTTTCGATGTTTTGGTGTTGGTAAGTTTGGATTTCCAGTCATTTTTAGTTGTAGTTTTGTGCTTCTTCTGTAAAAATATCAAGGAATGAGCTCAAGAGTAGCTTTTAGGCTTGGTGTTTTTACCTCAGTACTTTCATGAATTACCTTCATATAGATTCTGTTATTTTGGAAATACCTTCTAATTTGCGTTAATAAAGCTTTTGTATTTTAAATCCTTGTTTTAAAATAAAAACTAGAATATATTTTCTCTGAAATATAACTGTCAGGCACCCTGACAATTTTGTTGCTTCTTGCTGAAAATAAAGTCCAAGCCCTTTGTGTTTCCCTGTGGCCTGTCAGAGGCCACTTTCTCTGGCCCCTCCATCTCTCCAAGCAAGTAGGGATCATTAATGAAGTGGCCTTCTCATGGATATTGACTAGCCTGTCAGCTGCCCTGCCACACTCACTAATAGGAGTCATTGGTCTTGGCTTAAGACCTGACAGAGGAGAGGCTGAGGAGGAAGAAAATGAGTGAGCATGTTCTCTCACTTCAAGGCAGGTTCCAGCTTTAGCCATCAGCCTGCAAAGTTTGAGTCTGCGTTTAGGATGTGCAAAGCCCCCCCCCCCCAGAAGTGCAGAAAACTTCCTCCTTTAGAACTGAATGCTTAGTGAGAGGTGAAACTTTCTTATAATGCCACGATTGCTTGTAGAATGTAAGCAAAGCCACAGTGGGTGTCGTAGGAGCACGGCAAGCCAAGGAGAGCTCATTAAAATCGATGTGATGGCAAATTGGCACTCTTTAGAGCCTGAGGGTTCTTCGGAACTTTTTGTGAATTTAAGTAATAATATGTGACATTTTCATATGAATAAATGGCCATGTACCACTGGTTGATATACCAGTGGTTCACTGTAATCAATGTCATTCAGTCCAGTTCATGAAAACTGAATTATGCAGTGTTAAACTCTAAATGTCATTATGGACAGGAAACCATTTTGGAGGGTTTTTGTGGAAGAAACAAGAAAATAGCCTAGTATTCTTGCTACTCCATCTGACTATATCACAAAATTGAATGCAGACTGCAACAGGAAATCAGCATCTCTATGGATATTTCTATTTTAAGCTGATTATCATGAAATCATAAGAATCAACCAGGCAGCCCATAAGCAAAAGGTATGCTTGCACTTCACCTTAACCCTTTGAGGTCCAAGTCATCATTGGTGATGAGCCCAACTCTGGCTCTGAAACCTAAACCTAACCCTGCTTTTGGAGAAAGGTGAAAAAGAGTTTTTGGAACAAACTATTTATGGAAAAAAACTAATCATTCTATTTCAAATTATTATTTTCTTTGTCCCCTGACTGACAAGACTTTGGAGAACAATTAGGGTTAGGGTCATCAGTGATGATGACTTAGACCTTTCAGGGATAAACTAACAAAAAGCTTGTCTTCCCTAATGCCAGTACAGTTTAAGCTATTTGCTAATGATGCTAAGAAGGTAGAGCCCACTCTCCCCACAGTGTCTATTCCTGCCATTTTCTCAAAGTTGCTCATGTCTCCAAAAATTTGCTGAAGGTTTTTCTACAAGCTTGAATCATGGGGTGTTCCTCTAGTTCCTCTAGTTGGGCAGGCAAGTGAGTAACTGGTAAGTCTTTCTTTTTGCAGGTGCTGGTTTCCAGTGGAAGATTCAGAGGTAACTGGCTGGCAGTGTGCACCAAACTCCTCAGTGAAACCGACACAGTGGTAAACAGGTTTCGAACAGGCAACTAGAAGGCAGACAGAGATTCAGGGTTAGCAGACAAGAAACACAAGAACTAGAAGTTAACCAAGAGGGCCTGATTGCCATCATGGCAGTATTAACAATCTGGTGGAGAACTGCAGCACCATCCAGCTTTTAAATACCATGAGCTTGATGAGAAAATTCAGAGCAGGTGTGGGAAGGACGCCCAGAGTAGGAAAGACTCCGCCCACAGGCGGGTTGGCGAGGAGTGCCCACTCCACCTGAGACTCGGGCTACATCCACACGTACACACGTATTTTTTAAAATGGGGATTTTTCCGAGTTCATTTTGAAAAATATCTCCATCCACATGAAAATGCAAAAAGCGATCTGAAGCGCTGTCAAGGGCATGCCAAATCAACAAGTGGCGATATAATCCAAACCGTGAAGAAATGTTGGCCAATCAAAAGCCCACAAACAATAACACGATGCACAGTTTGATGTCATAAAAGGAGATAAAGGTGTACACCTCTGACATTGCGACACCAAATCTAAATTTTCCTCGTCCACATGTAAACGCAAGACTAGAGTTTCTGAACATCTTTACCCTGGCAGGAGTTTTTCAAAAGCTCAGTTTTCAGGGATCCAAAATGCAGTTTACGTGTGGATGAAAGGCCAAAACAAATTGAGAAAGCTACGTTTACCAAAATGCACGTGTACGTAGCCTCAGAGATAGAATTTTTAGAGAGTGACAGAAGGAAAAGAGATACAAAATACCCAAGCCTACCCGGATCATAACATAAGATACTATAGCATTAGATTGATCAGATTAGGTTTTTTTTTTTTTTTTTCTTTGTTAGACATGTCTAAAGGGAATACAGGCTTAGAGCTAGAATTAATCCAGTCCTGACTTGGATTTCTCAGAAACACTGAAACTCAAGACCCCAATGAAAAAAACACAAAGTGTTCACAGATGCAAAAGAGTCATTAATTAGTATTTTAACCTGTAATCTGTGCACTTATATTGCACTTTTACATAATTTGCTTCTATTTGCGATCAGGATATACATAACACTGTGTGGAATAAAAATGTTACAAACCTTATTCTGCATTGTTTTCTTTTTTGCATTTGTTGTATGGCATAATGATGACGTCTTTATTATGCATCAAAATCAAACTGTAAAGCTGTAAAGATTGTCGGTGTAGACACTGTAGCTTAGACTGTCCATACAGAACCAGTTAAAAGTGGATGTGTCCAAAGTTTTCACTGGTGCTGCATATAAATCACAGCCCTACACTAGCTCACAAGATAAGTACCCTGTAGATTTTATTTAGCATCATAGCACACAAAGAATTTTTGTCATCTTTAACTTGATTTGTTCTGGTTTTAGATGAACAACCCACTGACCGCTGTGAAGTTGAGTCAACCTTAAATGACAGGGTAGACATTGTTAAGAAGCAATGTGTAGCAAATTGACTCACATACACCCAAGCTCGAAATAACACTACTTTAATGACAGTGCCACGAAAGGCTTTTTTCCTCATCCGAGCTATCATTGCTTTTCTGGGCATGTTGATTTCTCACACTAGGGATCTCTGTCTTTATAGATACAGCAGGTCTTCTCTGTCTCAACATAATGACTGAAAAATTTGTGAGTTAAGATGTTTTTTGCTGATTTAAGATGTTTTTGTGGAGGTTTTTGGTCCCTTGGTTTCAGAATATATAATACTGGAGTGGAATAAAACATTTGGGCAAACAAGGAACACTGACTTAGTAATATACAGATGGGGAACCAAGTAGAGGCAAAAACCAACACAAGGTGTCTTGGTAAGGTGTTGGGCCACCCTGTGTTGCTGGAAAGCTTCAGTACTCCTTGGAATTAATTCTAAAAGTTTCCAAAAGGAAGTGGAGCTATCACTTGATCACCATGCTGTCAGCTCCAGAAAGTAAAGAAAGTAGCCCGTTTAAGCTTATTCTGCAGAAACTACCTGATGAATATAGCAGAGCATTTTGATGCAGGAGGCAGGCAAGTTGCAGATATTCAAAAAATGCAGCAGCTGGCACAACAGTCTCAGCCAAAATTCATGCACTAACCAAGTAAGTAAACAGTGTACAAAGTGTACTTCCAAATCATCTCAGTTTGGAAACCTGGTATCCAAATTGAGAGAGGCGACTGACTCCACAGCATTTCCCCATAACAACTTTATTATTTTTTTAAAATTGCTGGACATTTAATATAAGGCCAGGAATGTCCTTGAATGCAAGTGAAATACAGTCATCAGTAGTCATGATAAGGGAAACAGAGCCTGATATAATTTGAAGGGACAAGAGCTCAGGGACAAAACCATCCAAAATAAATAAGAGACTTCTTGGAAGAGCAAGGTTTGGCACGAAATAAGGCTAGTGTTGCAAAGGTTAGTTTGCTGGCCTTTCTACAGTAGATCACCGGGTGTCTGCTGATGGGATGGTCCCTCAGCGGTGGAGGGCTCAGTTAGTGTGTATGTGTGTGTATGTGTGTGTCTGGAGAAGAGAAAGGCTGATGAACTTCACTTTCTATTAGCAGCCGACAGGGGCTTGCCGTCTCGGTCGCCAATCAATAGGCTGAAGGACAAGGGTGTCAGAAAAAAATGAAAGACCCTTTGCTTTCTCTCCTGCTAAGAAGGAAGAGAAAAGAGAGAGGGGAGACATAGGTGGCAACAAGACTGAGAGAGAAAGAGAAAGTAATTAAAGTAATTAATAAAAAATATAGCAAATGTAAAGTGTCACGTTTATGTGAATGCTGTATAAGTGCTTCTGCTTGAGCGCATGTGCATGAAGAGTCTACTCTGTGTGAGCTGTCAGTGTCAGCCAGGTGAGGAGGTTATCAACCACGGCAGAGTGTCTTCCCCCATCTATCTTCAGCTCTTTGTTTGAGTTCTCACAGCTCCAGGATCCCAGGAGGTCTACAGCTCACACTCAACAGGCCCAGCAGGGTCAAAACGACCTTTAGGTCACATAATGTGCCTCTCATCAGAAAACTGGAGAGTGAAAACCATTTAGGACTCCTGGTGATTTGCATAACTTGACATGGCATTTGGAAAAAAGTTTGACCGGTAGTCAGAATTGTAGAACGTTGTAGAATGATCCAGTGGAGCATGGCGACAGCCATGGAAAAAGCTGTTGAGTATTTGTTCAGGCTGGACATAAAGGGAAGCTGTCTAAACCATTTTAAAATCCCGCCTTGCAGCAGATGGCACATTTGATTTTGGTCAGATGGTTGAACTTTCGCATTTAACATTCTGAATTATGAGGATGGCGTGTCCCAAAACAAAGGACACCAATAATTTTCTTCCCATGGTACTTAGCATATGACGATCAGCAGAGCTGAATTTGATACATCAAAGAAATGCAGGAGGATATGACGTAAGTACTATTAAAGTTACCTTGTTCACATAGGGTTATACAAGTAAATGACATTAGCTAGGTAATAATTACTTTCGGTGGATGCATTGAGAAAGGTCAGAGCATCTACTTCTTATGAATTTGGGATGTGTGCACTTCATCCATGGTTCCCTGCTGGAGCTCCAAAGTGGAGAGCTATTCCATCTGACTTTTTCAAGATGTCCAAGTTAAACAGAACAAAAAAACCCCAAAAACATTTAACCTAATATATCTTTAGTTTTAGTATTTGTTAATTTGGTAAAAAAAAAAAAAAATTATCACAACTTCCCTGATGAGGCTTTGATGGACATGTTCATTGAGACTTTGGATGTCTACAAGACTGTGAGTCAACTGCTTTCAAAAGGTTCTGTGTTTATACTGTAATATCTATCTAAATCTTGCCTCTGGCATATGCCCTGAATACAGTAATACTAATACTGAAACTAATTAAACTAAACATTTTCAAACAATAAAAACTAAATTGAAATGAGCAAACCCACTCTGGAAACTAACTGAAACTAAACAGAATTAAAAACAAAAAGTCAAAACAAAATAAAAATAAAAACTAAAAAGAAATTCCCAAACTATAATAACTCTGTGGGACACAATATCAAAGCGCCCACTAACCTGATTAGTTGTGTTTTGATAATTAAGGTCAACTTCATACCCAGTTCTCAATCTTTTATGATAGTAGCATGTGTCTTAAACAGATGATTGCTTGAAGCAGCTTCATACTGTCAGCTACAGGTTCATAGCACTACTGTTCCTGCACCTTCAGGGATAAGCTGATATAAAATGGTCAAAAGCAGCTGCAACTATGACACTTTATCTTCAGAACCTTTCCAGAGACAAAGAAACAGATTGTCTAGATTTAGACAAGTATATGACATGTTTGAAAGATGAGGCCATGTACCGCTGTAGGGATAATGAAAAGTGTATCAAAGGTCCTTCTATAACGTTGATCAGAATATCTCTTTTTTTAATCCATTGCTTTTATGGGCATGAAGATCTAACCTTTTGAAGTAATCTACATTTTTTCAATTATGAGGTAATTAACGTGCCTCTTTTTCCCTCAGTATATACTGCACTTGTGAAGTGCATAGCTGTTGATTTGAAAAAACAAATCTCTAACTGTAGAGATACATGGTTTTCACTGGAAAGTAATCATTTGCGATTTTATTTCCAGTGAACCTTGGATGTGTTTTTGAATAAAAAGTTTAATAAAATGCAATTTAAATGCAATGAAAACGTGTTTCTTTTTTATCCTTTGTGTTTTTTCTTTAGTCTTCTAAGGCAAATCTTGACGTCAACATTTTGCTTTCGATATCTTCGAAGTGAGTGCATATCAGCCCATATGAATGTAACACAACAGCTTTTCCTCCGGCCCTGTCCTCCTGACTAAAAGCCTTTTTGACATGAATTAGCATGTCGTCCTTAAAAGGTAGACGGGTCCAATTTTCCTCTGAAAGGTCTGTCTGTAATAGGTACTCCTTCACCAATTCCAGCCTGCTCTAACCTTGAAAGAAGACCCATATACTTGTAGTCTTTCTTTCTCTACACCTTCCCATTCCCTGCTTTTTCTCTACTCTCTTTGTTCAAAAAGAAAACAATGGAGATGAAAAAACCCCAACTTGTCATATTAAGGCTCGTAATAAAAGAGAGAGAAAAAAAAACAACAACAACAAAGATTTCATTTCCATAATGCATTCTAATGGATGGGCGATGTGTTTCAGCAGGTGAGACCAGAGGGCAAAGGCTTCCCAGACAAACACAACAATAAACCTGACAAGCACCATTATGCGGTCGATATTACAGGTTGTTAGGGGATGGAAATGATAATTAGCTAATTCAGCTATAATCTCATTTGTTTAGCCTCACCTCTTGCTAATATGGTTTTGACCCCGATGGCTGAACATTCCAGACAGCATAAAAGAGAGTGCCAGGATGCTAATTTTATATATATATATATATATATATATATATATATATATATAGAAATATATATACATAGCATATATGAATGCAAGTTTTAGTATGTGCCTTAAAGCTGTTTGTTGTTAATAATGTCTCATTAACTGCAAACATGAATATTGTAATCTGTTAACCAGCTGCTGCTAGTCATCCATTTTTTTAGGCAGTTACAGTATATACACTGGGGAAATAAACAATTACATTATTCTTATATGAACAAATCAAGTGCTCTGAACAGATGTGTTGATTTCTTTGTATTAGTATTTGCCTTTTATCGGCTGCAGTTAGCAACAAACATTACAACACTTTTTATCAGGGTCAAGTTGAAACAAAATTGCCTGATGTCATTCTTTGTATCTCAATTTTCTATCAAGGACAGATGTCTCCATATGAATTTTTAAATCATATTACACTACTCATTGTAATTTCTTATTTTTTTACATCATATATAACCTTTTGTTTTTTTAACCATCTATATTGATGTTATTATACAAGTCTTTTCAGTAAAGAGAGCTGAAGGAGTGAAGCATTTTAAATGGTCTGTCTGCCTGTGCAGAGAGCAGCTGTGCACACCCTTCTTGAATCATTTTGTGGCATTAAAAAAATCCTTATAAAATCCTTAAAAATTCTTTAAAAAATATATATATATATATATTTTTTTTTTTTTTCTTTTTTAAAAAAGAAAATATCCTGGTAATTTTCTGCCAGTATATTATCCATTTTTTGTGGAGGTTTAAGGGCATTTCTGCAACTGTTAAGTGGTAAAATTCAACGTGTGGTAAAAAATACAGAAAAGCAACATTTTTGATTGTTCTCTGTGTGAGCAGGACCTGCGGAACTTTTCATGAACAAGAGGTGTCACCTTTGTTAAAATCAACATAACATGCAGTAGGGTTCATTCTTAAGAACTCTTCATGAATTTTTTTTTTTGTTGCACAGACAACATCTGTGATTTCACAGCTGGTGGGGAAACTGAGGAAGATAAACCTTAAGATGAAGAATGGACAAACTGACTTTTCAGCTTTCGCGTTTTGTTTCATTGACATATACACCAACTTTGTTTTCTTTTGGGCGTTCTCCCATTGCATTCCCAAATCCCTTCTTCCGAGCATGCACTATGCTCCGGTGAGCTATAAACAGCACTTTTTGTCAATAGCTTTCTCACATTTCCGCTTACACACTTCATACCAACCTAATATTTATCTGGACCTTCTCCTACTATGTGAACAACCACTGATCTTTTATTGCTCAGTGCATGTCTGACCCTGTCTTTTTACTGAAAAAACCTGTTTATTGAGGGGACCATTAGCAGTGAAACAGCCTGTAGTTAGATGCATTTTAGAATTTTTCTTATACTCTGGTTTGCACAAATCACCTTTAATTATTTGATTAAAGTGACAATAGACAACCTCCTGCTTACCCTTCCACCCATGCTCTGCTGTGGCCATCACTTTCCATTTTAAAACACCTGCCTGTGTCAGTCTAATAAGTAGGCAGGTAAAGACCCTATGATATTAAAGAGAGAACCCCAGCAATCAGACTTGAGGTGAAATCAAACACAAAAAATTGGAGAATTAGTAGACAAAAGCTAATGATGCGCAATACTGGCATATAATGACACAGAGTTAAAAACATCAATGATAAATAAGCACATTGGAACAAAAGGAAAAGAAACAACAAACCGCTTCTTATATTTTACATGGCGATCCATATCCAAACAAGTTTTAAAGGCTCCCCACGCCACTCTAACCTCTCCCCCCAAATTTTTTAATCTTCCTGCCAAACACCATGAAACAGGGTTCCAATTAGTGCATATGTCTGGTATTTGTTTATTCTAACTGCGTACCTGCACAGGAATTCAATATGTTTACATTAAACAGTAATACTGTGTCACTCTGGGCAGCCATTGCAGGATGCGCACCCTGATTTCCAGTCCTCTGCTGAGATTTCCCTTTCCAGATCTTCATTTCATGCATTTAGCAGAGAACAAAATTCGGATATGATGCTGTTTCTTAAACAGTACTGTGTGGCATCAATTTGTGGAGATGATCTTGCTCAACAATATGCATAAGTATCATGAACTCTGGGATTATCGAAGAAAATAAACTCTGCGCTTTCATGAAACCACTAAGCCAATGGAAAAGTCCCACTGGCTTTTTGTCAAGGGAATCAACTTGCAGGTTGGCCTGCAAAAACATCCATGCAGCACTCTATAGACAACCAATCTAAATTCCTTGGTGTAATCACCATTTACTTCATAGTGGTATGTTAAATGCTTATTTCCAGCTCGTACTGGGCACATGGTTAAACAGTTATACTTGTTTTGGTAGGAATTATATAAAATACGGATAAATAGCAGCGGGAATCTTGCAAAATCTGACAATAAAGAAGTGCAGATTTCTAGAAACTTCCACTGTGGATCTAACCCACTTCCAGAATAAATCAGAATACAGCTATTTTGGGAAATAATCAAGACAGTACACATACATGGAAAAAACTGCATTATACACTCCGAGATTGGCACAAAAACAAGCACAGATTAGTCTCTAACACATACGTGAATGAAAGCACTCATGGTAACATGAGTGTTTTTTTTACCTCTCTAATACATTGCCTCTCTTCTGACAAACACAAACACACAGTAATAGAATACATATGGACCATACTTCTATTCAATTATACACAAATGGATGTAAAGCTTTTTTTCCGCAACCACATGCACTGATGTGGACACACCAACATATGCACACATTTTTATTGCTCCCATAAAGGCAGGAAACATGTAAATATTGTACACAAACACACACACACACACACACACAAAGGAGCACAAATAAGTACTTTCTTTGCAGATAGCTCCACACTGTAATCTGCTGTTGACCAGGCACATTCCTTGAGCCCCGGCCACAGCACATGGTGCTCAGTCTCCTCTCTAATAAACGCTCCATGGGCGCTGGGCTGCGGGCCAGGGTCCAGGCAGGGGGCTGTTGGGGGGTGAGTCATGGTTATATGTGTGTGTGCGGTTGGGCCCAGGGTTTGTAGCTGGCCTTTCATCCCGTGCCAGGCCAGGCCGGGTGTGAGCAGCTAGGGGTTGAACTCCAGGATTTAATGGTTCCTCTGGTTCCCTGCTTCATATACTGCAAACCCAGGATCCTGGGATGGGAGCAACAGTTTATGATCTACTTCCCTGCTTTACCGCCATCGGATGTGGGTCCCATTACCTCCCTTTCTGTCTGTCTTTAGCGTCTTTTTACTGGGACTGTAAAGGCAGTATGAAATTTGCTGAAATCACTTGGTCCCCTGAATACAGCTGTGCTTGGACTCTGCCATGCAAAGACTTTTTTTTATGTAATGGAGTACTTACTGATTACCATGTAGATTCAAGGATAAACCTTAGAATCTGACTGCGGCATAGATAACATCGGTTTTCATTGCCAGATAAAGTCAGCTGCTAATGAGAGTCTGCGGGTTTCTCACCACTGATGGTGCAGGCTGCCCTTGTTGGTTGCCTGCACACAGCTGTGTCCTGACTATCCAGTTGGTACTGTGTTGACTTCTAACCAATCCATACTGGACACCTAGGGCACAGTCAAACGAAAAAAGTTCAGCAACCTTTTGCTATTGTTGCTGGATTGAACAATACATTTCCTTGAGATGGTGTGCAACAGTGGGCAACAGGGTTTCAAGTATATTTGCTCTGATTTGGTGGGTGTGTCAGAAGTGTTAACCTGTCAGCAGCAAAGTTTATATAAACTCTGCAATAATAAAAGCCAGTGCACTCAGTGAATCAGCTGTCATAGATGTAATACTTGGGTAAACACAGATGGGTGTTTAACACACCAGAGTTTCTGTTCAACCTCTTAACATCCATCAGTTCACTGGTGACCTGTCTAGTGCTAGGGTTAGGGTTGGGTTTTATTTTAGCTGCATGCAAAATAGACAAAATTTCAAAAACTAGAGACTTTGCTTTACAAATCCCATATATTTTGACATTACAGTTTATTTTTTCTGTTAAAAAAAAATAAAAATCTGTTTGGGTGTTCCAAACAGGTAAAAATTCTGTTAAAGGGGCCAAACTCAAACCCTAACCCTACCACTACCCCTACACCAAGATGGGTCACCAGTAACCTGGTGGATGTTGAGAGGTTTAAAAAATAAAAATAATTTAAAAATAGCTTTGCTACATTTTGCTGGGGCTGAATGCAGCTGTGATTTCTTCTATCCATGTGTCAAAAAGGCTTCGTTTGTCCATACCCTGAAAAAATTAGATTACAGAAATATGCTGAAGCAATTTACAGCAAATTGTAGGATTTTAATAAAATGTTAATTTTGTTTTTTACAAGTAATCAAATAGAATTTATTTTTTACTATTACTATTACTTTTTTCTTGTTTTGGGGGGAGAATCTCTAATATGTGCGACTAATAAAACAGAAGGCTATTCTTATCAAATGAAGACTCCTGTTCTTATCTCATTATTTTGTCATCCATGAACAAAAAATGTAAAATGCTGGCATTAGTTTCATAAATCTAACTGTTAAAAACAATAGCTTATGTATTCATGAGTAAATTAAGTAAAATATGATATATAAATGTATGTATAGTATAATTTTGGTAGTATTTTAAAAGTTACACTAACATATATTAGAAATATTTAAACACATCTAAAGATTTGTTTGAATTGCCTTTTATGTGATTTCAGACTTTAAAAAAAACACACATGCACACCCAAAGAGAAGAGAGTAAGGTGTAAAAAACAAACCCTCGTTGCAAAAATGAGCAAAAATATATATATCCTACACGTCTGTATAACACTGGAATTGCTGCAAACATAATATACAGATGTCAGGTAACCGCAGTTTTAATTCAGCACTGACAAGAAAATGACTCCTTTTCAACTATAGCGGCGACAGGAAGTAGGCAAATTTTCACGCGGGCGTAGAACAAATCGGGCTTCCTTTCTGGCCAGCAGTTCCTCACCTCCTTCAGAGAATACCTGTCAAAGCACCACTGGCGCAGATGACCCTGGTAGCACCAGCACAGTGACATGCAGGTATGTATGGAATTAGGGGTTTTAATGATCACAATTCTTAAGCCATTGGGTAAACTGACTTGGCTTGGATAGAAATAAATATGCATT
>VUQI01004490.1:10318-24505 GCA_015106735.1 Paratilapia polleni | reverse complement strand
CTGCTCTTAGATAAAAATGACCCCTCTATGAAAACATAAAACAATCCAGTCCTTTTGATGTGGCTTAATCAAAAAATGCAAGACAAAGCATGCTTGTACCACAGTAACCTGCATAATATCAGGCCAAACAACTTGAATAAACAGAGAACAAACTTCACAGCTGTTCAAGACCATTAGTGAAAACACTTGAGTAAACCAATATGCATCAATTACAGAGAGAGGATGAATAAAAGTAGGTAAGTAGGTAACATGAAGCACAGTTCATGTGTTCTTTTTTGATCATTCCAGCCAAAACTGACCCCAATTTTAAGGCCTTTCTGGATGAGCGAAACCCCAAGCAGCAGCACTCTTCCACACTGGAGTCTTACCTGATCAAACCCATACAGAGGGTTCTCAAGTATCCCCTCCTGCTGAAGGAGCTCTACTCACTCACAGACCCAGACAGCGAGGAACACTACCACTTGGATGGTAACGGAAAATAATTCTTAGAGTAGAACACACACGTACATATAGTCTCAACTCACCTCTTAACGTGATTTGTGCTTGACTGCAGTTGCCATGAAAGCCATGAACAAGGTTGCCAGCCATATTAATGAGATGCAGAAGATCCATGAGGAGTATGGAGCTGTGTTCGATCAGCTTATCACTGAGCAGAGCAGTGAAAAGAAAGAGGTAGATTGGGCAAACGTGGCTTGGCTCTGTTCTGTTAACCACAGATGACATGCAGAGTGGTTGATATTTTGTTGCAATTACCAGGTTGCTGATTTGTCAATGGGTGATCTGCTTCTCCACAACACTGTGACCTGGATCAACCCGCCTGCCTCCTTAGGAAAATGGAAGAAAGAACCCCAGATGGCTACATTTGGTATGTCAGGATTGTTGATTATGTAATAAATGAATAATAAGTGTATGCATGATGTTTGAATCAATTTAAAAGTACCAAAACATTTTATGAAAAAGGCACAAATTAGCTGTGATGACACAGTGTAACACGTGGTGTAAAGCGTGCACACGTGTCAGGATGCATTTTGGAAGCAATGCCCAAGTAATTATGCAAAAATTTAAATGCCTTACACTCCATCAGTGACAGATTAGCAGCACTTTACAAAACTACAGTTAACTGTTATTTGGGCTGCAAAGTGGTGCAGTAGTTAGCACTGTTGCCTTACTGTATGAAGGTTCCCGGCCACATCTCCTGGTTGACAGGGCCCTTTTCTATGTGGAGTTCGCATGTTCTCCCTGTGCATACGTGGGTTTCCTTCCTTCCTTCGTGGGTTGCTTCGGCTTCATTTCACAGTCCAAAGACATGCATGTTAACTGGTGATTCTAAATTGCCCATTGATGTGAGGCAGACAAAGTACTTAAAATGAGTAGAATAAAGTGCTAGAATATTTTAGTAATAATTTAGTTTTCTCCTTTTTTACATAAACAGTTGTTGTTCCCTGCATAATTATATATGTTGATTTGACATGTCATCTGAACTCCTGTGATAACAAAAAAATTTTTTTCCCCACCAATCCTTTTCAGTGTTCAAAACAGCAGTGGTTTTTGTTTGCAAGGAAGGGTCCAAGCAGAAGAAGAAAATGGTAGGTTTTCACAAAAACAGGATCCCATCAGCAATACCAAACCCCATTTGAAAATAAGATCATTTTGTAGCTGCACTGTAAATTCATTTTGCCCATGGACCATTTTTTAAAATTGGCAGTTGATCAAAAGCAACATTAAAGCTAAGGCTATATTCTAACATTTTCTTTGTTTGACTGAAGGGTGGTTCCCATCGAGTCTCTGTATCTTCCGAAGAAAAAGACCCCTTCCGATTCCGTCACATGATCCCAACTGATGCCCTTCAAGTGCGGTCCTTGGCCAACGCAGGTAAAGTAGATTACACAATAAATACAGTACTTTATTAAAACACTTGTTTTATTCTTCTAAATCCCAGTAATGATTATTTTAGAATATCTTACCAGATTTCCGTGTACATGAGATCACATTGGTGATGATTTATCCCTCAGATGGTGAGGGCTCTGCTGTGTGTGAGATTGTCCACACAAAATCGGAGTCAGAAGGAAGACCAGAGAGGACATTTCACCTGTGCTGCAGGTGTGGATCTCTCAAAGGAGGTTCAATTACACTGCCGATTACAGCTTGCCTACCACTGATAAGTCCAGTCTGCTATCTAACAAAGTGACAAACTGTCTATCTTTCTCAGCTCTCCAGAGAGCAGAAAAGACTTTGTGAAGACAGTCCATTCCATCTTGAGGGAAAAGCACCGCCGGCAGCTCCTAAAAACAGAGAGTTTACCACTCAACCAGCAGTATGTACCCTTCGGAGGAAAACGGCTCTGTGCCCTGAAGGGAGCCCGTCCCACTATAAATAGAGCAGGTAAATGCCAGTCCGTGGATGCATTAACCCAACAGCTCCAAGTGCCCCATTTTGTTCTTAACACACACACAGATAGAATTCTTGGGTTTTATATGAGCTTTTCATTTATGGTTTTAACCATTATATGTAGGGGGTGATAACTTTTAAACCAAACTACAAGAAATTTAAAATGCTTATGATACCATACTTCAGAGTAATGTACTGAAACTGTCATTTATGTTTTTGATATTCTGGTTTTTGCAGCATCTGCCCCAACCAGGACTCTAGGCAGAAGGAAGCTGGTGCGCAACCGTTTCACCATAGACACAGATATTGTTTTTGATGGGGATCCTGAACAGCAAGACCTTGCTTCGCCAGAGGAGCCTGGCTCAAAACGGCCCCAGCAGGAAGAGGAACCAGATCAGCAACAGCAGCAGCAGTCTGACTTGGCAGGTGACACAGACCGCTGGGTGGAAGAACAGTTCGACCTAGAAGAATATGAAGACCAAGACGAGGTGAAAGAGACAGACATCCTTAGTGACGACGATGACTTCTGCCAGACACCAACACCTGCATCCACCGAGGCTGACCTGGAAGCCCCCATCATGGCTTTGTCCTTGGGAGGTGTGGAAAGAGAGGAGAGTGAGAGCCTTAAGTCCCAAACAGCCAGTGAGACACCTGACATGGAGAAGCAGAGCACCATGACTGATGGAAAGATGGAGGATCAAAATCAGACAGAGAAGGATGAGATTTGGGTAAGAAGGGAGCAATCAGGTTTATCTCCAGACTGTGCCACATAAAAGCTGATGAGAAAAAATTGACAGTGAGTGTTTTAGACGGCTTTACATGGGCTCCATAAAGGTCAGTCATCACAAACGGTGCATGAGCATTGATCTATATCGCACAGCTAGTAGAAGATATACCATTCTTTACCTTACGCTGAATGCTTTTTGTACAGGTAAGACTATTAGTGGAGCAATACAGGAATCAAGAATGAGGGAGCTTTATCCTGAATCAAATGCTGTTACATGAAACTCAAGTGTAAGCTTTGAGGGTTGAAATAATGGTACAATCACAGAGTCTAATCAGTTGCTTTGATTGGCATGGTTTGCACATTTGGGCGGCATTTTTTTTAGTCCTGCCTGCTGTTGCCAAATTTGGGTATTGTGAGAACATAAATATTTGTTTTGTCTGTGTTACTCAGAGATATTATCATAGTTAAGGGCTGTATATTATTTGTCCTTAAAGAAATAGAATAATTAATTACAAAGGACAGTTGTCTTGCATAGTTTACTATACTTGTGGATTTTCACATGAATATACACTGACATGTTTTGGGTACAGATTTACTGATGTATAATTTGATTTTGATTTCCTGTTTATTAACGAAAGGCTATCTTTTCATTGTGGAAGATAGTTTGTTCTTTTGTTACGTTCAGTAGTGGAATTCTGCAAAACAACCCATGTCAAAGAGACGAGGGGGATTTAATTGTTTTAATTTAACATAATCCTGTTTTACTTGAATTTTGCTGTTTGTGTCTTTGTTTACTGTGAAACCATTTTGATGAATTTTACCTTTTTTTTCTCTTCAGTATTACCACTCATACACATTCATTCTCAACACTCCACTTGGCACCACTCAGTATTGTAGATAATTAACACATCTGGGGTCTGTTCCAGAAAGCAAGTTTAGTAAAATGACTGAGTTTGTTAACCCTGATATGAGGGGAAACGGAGCCTGAGCTGCTCGGTGGCAGGTTTTCTTTAAACTCTGAAGAAGCGCCTTGGATTCCCAGATAGATATTAGCTCTGAATGAAATCTAAACATGCCTTTGTAACACTGTGACTGTGTGGACATTTAGGCACCTGTCAGGTTGTCCACCAGTTTAAAGCACTGAAACATTTACCTTGCTTTACTGTAGTAATCACTGTTTGAATAACACCAATCTTTGGGAAGCTTTAGACACATTAGACACTGAGTAATTAATGATTTGTCATGTTGTGATGAGTGAATCATGTTCATGATTACATTTAACATTTTTTACATGATTATGTAAATAGATCTGAGTAGAGATGGTTGTAGTGCAGCTGAAATGACTAAGACTCCAAATAGACTAGATATAGTTTAAAAGTGAGGTTTTTTTAATATAAGCTGGTATATTTTTAGTATGTTCTGACAGCATTACATGTTGAAATATTTATAAACTTTAAAATATACTCCCCCAATATTATGAAATGTAAAGTGAATAGCGGAGAATTTTGAACCTAGACACCAACTTCACATCCATACTTTAATCTCGTATTTTATTTATCTGCATTTCTGTCCCTGTTGATTGATCCAGCTGTTCTGAACCCTATCTCAGGGTTAATCAATTCAGAGTTTAGGGTTAGCTTAGAGTTTGTAAACCTGCTTCCTGCAAGAGACTCCAGCTTCTTTAAAAATGTCGTGTGTGTTCAAAATGATTGTTCACTGGTATTGGAATACAATGCAATGTTCTTATTTATTCATATGTAAATTAATTTGTTAGCAGTAAACAATTTTTTTTTTCCCCACTAAGAAAGTCCAAATTTGCTCAAGCAATCAAGGGAAAAGACTTGCAGTGTGCTTGGAAATGAAAGAAGTCATACTTGTAAACAACTCATTGTGCTACTAAGACTGCATTTTTATTACTGTGTGTATATAGAAATGTATTGATATCATAATAAATACAGTTGTTTCCTACTTATAATTTAACATCTGTCTGTTGTCAGTCAATGGTTGGTGTGGTTTTAATCAACAGCCTCATTTAATCCCTGCAGCTCAGCAGATGCCAACTCTGCAAAACGATTTTGTGATAGGAGAAAAAAAAAAAAAGAGTCAAGCAAACATGCTTGACAACAACAGAACTAAGTGACTAATCGATGCTCAACTACCTTAAACCAACACATAGAGACAGACTGCAAAACAAAAGTGGAAGACTAAAAACTGAACTTTAGAAGACATTAAGAGCCACTTAGAGTGTTTGCTAGCTTCGGCTGATTAAGTGTCTGAATAATGGTGAACAAGCTAAATCCACATTATAACAGAAAAGACAAAGAAATGTCTGCAGTCAGTGTGTAGTTTTCACATAACATGAACCAATGCTCTCAGTTGGAAACAAAGAAATCATGCTTTGGAAGTGTTAATAGCAATGAATCTAATTTAACGCTGTAAATTCTATGCGTGGATAGACAAAATGAATACTGTAGAATACAATACATCAGCAGTGAATAAGTATTTTGAGGTGTTGCGGTTAATTCCTGTGGTCATTACAAGTGACCATTGTGGGTTGAGAAGCTATTGTATTTTAGTGAGGATGGTGAGTCTGCTTATCATTTTCAGTTTTACCAAGGCTCTTTTTGCTAGTTAAACTTCATGTTTTTTTGAGAGATAAAACACAGGTGCAGCTTTTAGGGGCAAGGAAACGAAGGTGACAAAAATCAGGAAGTACATCAGCAAAGATAAACAGTGTTTGCAGGAAGATCCTCAGCAGCACCTCCTTTTTGCTCACGACCTTACAAAAGCTCAGATCAAAACAAGATCTGAATTGGAATACGTTTTAGCAAGCTGATATTTACTGGAGGGCTTATGTGTTTTAAAGGACTTTATACTGTCCATCCTTTATTTTTTTTAGTGGTTCTGAACTTTTAGACAATTGAGTAAATCTTCAGGCCGGGAGATGTGCTGCTGCAAGAAGCACCTGGTTTATTAAAGATTTCTTCAGCAAAGTTGTATGTAGCAGTTTGTTCTTCTCTTCTTTAAGGTTAAACATAAAATAGCCACTACCAATGGATCAACTCAGCCCTAATGACCTTAAAAAAAAAGGGCTTCCTTTTGTTAAATCCTAGGAACATGTCTCATCTCAATGGTACTACATTTAAGAAGCAGCAGAAAAGTCAAATCACTCCTATCTACAGAATGCTAACCTTACTAATGAAAACATGTTACACAATGTGGTGTTAAGCCCAAAGAAGTTTACTTTAAGATGTCTAAAGTAAAATAAAAATGAAGATAACATTTCCTCTTGTACTGCTTGTATTGTATCAAAACAGTACATTTGTAACCCTGTTATGAGCTGTAGACAACTGTATTCCTGATTGTTGCAGCTATTGTTGAATTCCCAGCTTCCGTGGCAGAGAGTAATTTCATCAGGATGTTCAAGCTAACATCAGGAAGAATGGCAGCACTCTACAATCAGTGGTACTCATAACCTTATCTCCTCTTTTATAACTCTGAGCTCTCTGCCCCCTTTCTGATATGTAGCAATACAATACAGTTCTGAATGACATGGCTGGTTGGTTGAATATCTCACAGATAAAATGGAACAATCCTAATTTAAGGGATTATTTATATTTTAATAGCTGTCTTCTGAATTCAGTCATCCCGGTTACGTGCTCGAGAATAACACAAAGCAACTAAAGGAATAATTAAATAAAATCCAGAAAATATGATGAACAACAATTAAAATAACAATAATCACATCACTGAAGTGCAGAATTTCTGCTTTAATTCAAATGGTTTAACAAAAGCATTGCATTAACTGTTAAGGAATTACAGCCATTTTTTAATACACAGTCCCCCATTTTCAGATAGTAAAAACTAATTGGACAACTAACTGACACGCAGTTTCATGGCCAGGTGAGGCCAGTTCCCTCATTATTCCATGACAAATTAAGCAGCTATAAGACGAGTTGATTCCAAGTACAGAACTTTCATCTGGTATCTTTTCACTGGAACTCTCAATCTGAGGTCCAAAAGATATGTTGTGGAGGATGCCATTATTAAGCTGAAAAACTAAAATAAACCTATGAGAGTTAGTAAAAACTTTAGGAGTGGCCAAATCAACAATCTGGTACATTCTTTAAAAGGACGAATGCACTGGTCAGCTCAACACCACCAAAAAGCACGAATGACCACAGAAGACAACTAAAGTGCATGATTGCAGATTCTTTCCTTGGTTAAATAAAATGCCTTCACAAAGTCTAGCCACGTTAAGAACACTCTCGAGGAGGTAGGCATATCATTGTCAATGTCTACAATGAAGAGACACCTTCATGAATGGAAATACAGACACAAGATGCAAACCACTGGTTTAACTAAAGAACAAGAAGGCCAGATTAAACTGTCTAAAAGAACCTGCCCAGCAGTATGGAGAAGGTGAGAAACAGCACATGATCTGAAACATACCACATTATCTGTCAAACAAGGTGGAGACAATGTTATGGCATGGGCATGTATGGCTGCCAGTGGAACTGGGCCATTGGTGTTTATTTATGACTGCTGATAGAAGTACCAGGATGAATTCTGAAGTGTACAGGGCTTTACTCTCTGGTCAGATTCAGCCAAATGCTTTACAGTACAAATGTGTAATGACCCAAAGCATACTGCAAAAGCAACCCACGGGTTTTTAAGGCAAATAAATAGTATATTCTTCAATGGCCAAGGCAGTCACCTGATCTCACCCCAATAGAGCATGCTTTTCAGCTATTAAACACTCAGGTGAATGCAGAAAGACCTATAAACAATCAGCATCTGCAGGTGGCTGCAGTAAAGGCCTAGCAGAGCATCTTAAGGGAGGAAACAGTTCTAGACTTTAGGCAGTCATTGACTGGAAAGAGTTTGTATCCAGTGCAAAACAAAAATCCCCATATTTAAAATGTATTTAATCTGTACAATTATATTTGATTCTCTGAAAATGGGGGACTACGTATAGAAATGGCAGTTAATGCAATACGTTTATTAACTCCTTAGAAAGTCTACACTTTAAATCACCTCTTGACACCACTGTGGTAGTGCACAAAAATTGTGTAATTGTCCAAATAATTATGGACCTAACTGTACAAAGAAATCAGCAGGTGGTGCTGCTGTGTGGCATTAGGTACTTTTTAACCTGCTTTATGTGTAATGTTTGGAGGCAGACCATTCCACGTTCCTATTACTCTGTAAAACAGGGTAAAGTGAAAATAGGGGTAAAGTAAAAATAGGAAGTGAAGAACAAGTGAAGAACAACATTTTAAGCTTTCGTTTAAAGCTTAAAAAGCTTAAAAAGTCTCCATCTGAAGCACTTGACCACACTTTGGGACAGTAATCTTTATAAGTATGAACTAATATTCCTCAAATATATTTGTACAAATAGCACTTTTAGAGTCAGAAATTAGAGTTAAGCCATGTATACACCACTTATGCATAATGGTTAACATCTCTACGGAAGTGCCTGTTTGCCACTCTGACGTATACTGTTGATTCACATCATGTTTGCATGCCAATACTCGCTAGCAGGCTCAGTATTTGTGTTTTAATGTTGAAGATACTGAACAAATACTGTGATATAGTCACATTGGATTCGTAGTAATATATATTATGCAACTGCAGTTTATACATTAACTCAATTTTACTGTAAAAGTAGGGAGTGTTCATGTTTTTAGCTGTAATGAAAAGCAGAAGTCAAGAGATTGACAGTAGATAGAAAGATTAACACCCACACACAATGATATTAAATTCATTGCAGATTTTTCTGACATTCTGTGGTTCCAGCATCTCAAATGTGAGGATTTACTTTGTTTTTGTTTTTTTTGGTGTTTTCTTCTGTCTAAGAACCTGTACACAAGAAACTGAGAAACATCTCATTTAGCTTTAGGAAAGTGCAATGTCTGTATGAACTGTTTTATTACATTTTAAAGACTAAACTAATTACAAGTAAAGCAAAAATCAATTATGAGTCTTCTCCTGGAATGTGTAGTCATATTTACATACAGCAGGTGGCACACATTTCTTTTCTGGCCTGTGCCACACTGCACACTGCCATCACTAACTTGCACCTCATTTTCCATTTCATCTTAATTTAATCATATATAATTTTATTTAAATTTATCTAAAGAAAAATATCCACAGCTGTGAATACTAACAGCAACACGGGTGTCTTCACAGCTGCAGGTTTCTCAGTGTGTCAGCTGCTTTGAATGTAAACATTCAAAGCAGCTGAGGATCTGACGATGGTATCACACAGCAAACCTGTTCAGCAGGCTCTGCAGTTTCTGTTCCTGTTTTATGACCTCTCCTGCTACATCTCTCTCTCTGTTGTACCATTCTTCTTTGCCTCTCCTACTTCTCAGAAACAAGGTGACCAGCAGGGTGTTACATGTCCTAGACCAAATGAGGTTTGAATAAAGGAGTGGCTTTTTCACTCTGAAATCCCGTTTTGTTTCCTCGTTACCTGAAATCAGACAGACAATCTACCTTGTAATGTTTAAGTTATTTTTTTGTCTTAAGGTAAAGCAAGATAAAATTGTGATTTTAATTAATTTATTTTATTTTATTGGCAGCATAGTAAGGGCTTGTTTATGGTCTCTCGGTATTCATTTGTAAGATACCATCAGAACTCAGGAGTGCTGATAACAAAAACAGCCACAATGAACAAAGTGAAAAACCAGTCGTGGAGAGGGCCACGTGCGTGTTAATGTCAGTGTGTTTCAGGAAGTTACAGAAATGGCCAAACACAGACTCCCGTATGTGATGATGAAAATATGTTGGATGAGGGGGGTTTCTGAAACTATCCAATGTTTTAGGATAACAAAACCCACTTAAATGTCTAGAAAACAAATTAACCTCACTTCAAATCACAGGTAAATGATACAAAACTCAAATCAGAGTGGCCACAACACACTACAGCACTTAACTAAATTTTGCTCACATCTGATGCATTATACACACACACAGTGGTAAATGTGAATGTGAGTTCTTGTTGCTGGGAAATGGGACCAAGTAGTCATCTGTATGTGGGCTTGCATTGAAAACAATGAGCATGTGTTGCTTCTGAGGATGACTACACATGCCATTTTTTGCTGAGATCTTTTCAATAGCCTTAGTGCTGTTTATTTCAAGGCAGGTATTATTTCCAAAATTGTATCTAGTCACTCCAGGCTTTATCTGGGTACAGCAAGGTTATACCAAAGATCACCCTTTCCAGACTGATCGATGTCAGTGACTTTGTTTCTCAGCTGTTTGTTTAGATCGTGGCATGATGTGTTGCTTTTTGAGATCTTTTAGCCTACTTCACTTTGTCAGACAGGTTCTGTTTAAGTGATTTCTTGATTCAACAGGTCTGGCAGTAATCAGGCCTGGGTGTGGCTGGTAAAATTGAACTCAGCTTTCTAAAAAAAGTGGTTAATCCCAGTTAATTCATGATTTAACTACTTTAATTACTTTTTCACAGAGGGCCAGGTAGGTTTGGATATTTTTTTTCCCTTAATAAATGAAATCATCATTTAAAAACTGCATTTTGTATTTACTCAGGTTATCTTTGATTAATATTAAAATTTGTTTGATGATCTGAAACATTTAAGTGTGACAAATATGCAAAAAACTAAGAAATCAGGATACTTTCTCCCATCACTGTATGTGATCTTTGGTAAAACATATTTTCATCATCACATATGGGAGTCTGTGTTTGGCCATTTCTGTAACTTGAAAAATATGCAAAAAACTAAGAAATCAGGCAAATACTTTTTCATAGCACTGTAAATTTCAAGCTGAATTTCCAGTGCCAGCATGCTAGTGTTGTCATACTCTTGTACTGTATAAAAAAATAAAAAATAAAATAAAAAATCCATGTAATGTATTAACAGGCAATCTGGGAAACTAAAACAGGAATTGCAAGAATGGCAGTATTATCATAGATTTAGAGCTTTGTAAAACAGATTCACTGAGCAGTGTAGACAAGATGCAACAGCATTTCTCCCTCTAAATGATGCAAGCAAAGTTCTTTTCATACTGTATTATAAATGTTTTTTTTTTTCCATTTGCACCGTTTGTATGGTTTACAGTTGCACCAAAATATTTAGGTGACATGCTGTACATGAATAAGTAATAGTACCTGTGTTTAAATAAATACAGTTTGTTGCAAATCTGTATTGTCACTCAATTGTTACTGTTAGCCAAAATGGCCTCTTACAATCCTTACAGTGGCTACCAACAAGCCACTTCAATTTTAATCCATCTCTTACTCTGATGACCCAGAGAATGCCATTAGTGTGTTTAAATGAGTCATTTTTTGTTGCAAGTCTGTTTCAAGCCATTTTTGTTGTGCTTATTACCAAGTTTCTCAACTGACACATGACAAATATAACTGCTTCACTGTTCATCATGAATTTGTTTTATTTCATGGCCTAAAAATATCATCAACCAAGTCAACAGATATGTCATTAAAAGTTTTAATTCAGCTTGCTTGCGTGATCGTTTTTTGTAATGCATCACATTTCTATGTTTTATTTTTTTGTGGGAAGCAAACTTTTAACCAACTATCCCCAACACTCTAGCCACCCCACAGCTCTATTTCTAAGTTACTTTTTTTGTACTAAAAACCTAATGTGGAAAGTAAAAACTTTACAATATACAAGTACACTTTGTTTCTGACAGAGCAGAAAAAAGCTGTGCACACCCTTTTATCAGCACATCTTATGCAGAAAGTTTCACATCTGTGATCATCGTATCAGCTTTCAGTTTGTGAGTCGTTTCCTACACCCAAGTGTGCAGCCACCACCTTCAAATATGTACCTATTTGTGGATAGTGCAGTGGTTTTCTTTTTTTTTAAATTTATTTTTCTGCAACGTTTTTATCCAATTGTTTTGATTTGCCAACATTTCAGAGGAAAAATAGGACACATCTAATTAGTTAATTTTAATTTAATTTGGAGCATGTAATAATGAGATATTACTATGCGTACAATATTTTCATGCTTATAGTGCAGTTTTCTTATGCTGAATGCTGTCTATATTATGGAAAGGATTTCCATGTAGTATTAAAATGTTTAGAAATTTCTCCTCATAAAAAGTCCATATATGGCAATCTACTAAATGGAAACCTGTAGGATGGCATTACAGGAATGGTGATATTATCACAGATTTAAAGCTTTGAAAAACAGGTGCACTGAGCAGTATTTCGACCAGACAAGAGAAGAGAGACGAAACTGCATTTCTCCCTCTAAACGATGCAAGCAAAGTTGGAGGTTTTTGCGCTGGTCCTGGGCGTCATCAGCCTGTGTGGGACAATAGTCACCACTGGCTTGCCCACATGGAGGGTTTCTGCCTTCATTGGTGCCAACATCATCGTCATGGAAGAACTCTGGGAAGGCTTGTGGATGAACTGCTACAGACAAGCTAACATTAACATGCAGTGCAAGGTGTATGACTCACTGCTAATCCTCCCACCAGAGCTGCAGGCAGCGAGAGGGCTCATGTGTGTCTCCATAGCCCTGGTTATCATCTCCTTGTTCCTTACAGGATGTGGGACCCAGAAGAGCAGCTGTTGTGGTGATAATCTAAAGAGCAAGAACATCACCTTGGCCTTGGGGGGGAGTTTGTTTCTGCTTTCCTTTTTGACAACACTCATCCCTGTGAGCTGGGTGGCACACACCGTCATCAGTAACTTCTATAACCCAACATTGCCGGATTCTCAGAAGCATGAGCTGGGGGAGGCCCTCTTCATTGGCTGGGCCACTTCTGGTATTTTGCTCATCACCGGGATCATTCTGCTGTTCAGGTACAGCAAACGAAGAGCAAAGGAAGAACAGCCCTACACTGAAACTTATGTTATGTTGGAAAGGAATGAACAGAAAGGGGACAGTGTCGACCTTGCGAGAACACAATCTAGTTTTCATAAGCATCAGGAATACGTGTAAGCAACTGTATTGTACTGCAGCGTGCAAGTCACAAATTAAAAATCTCAAAAATTTAAACATTATATATATTTATGCATAGAATGTGTTTATTTTTGTCACAATGGCTATTTAAAATCAATCACATATTTTCTGTTCATACTGTATTATAACTGTTTTTCATTTGCATTGTTTGTATGCTTTACAGTTCCACCAAAATATCTGAGTAATATGCATTAATAAATAATAGTACCTGTGTTTAAATAAATACAGTTTGTTGCAAGTCTGTACTGTCAAGCCATTTTTGTTGTGCTTATTACTGAGTTTCTCAAATGACAAATGACAGATACAACTGCGGCACTATTTGTGATCATTTTGTTTTATGTTTCATGACCTAACAATATTGTCAACCAAGTCAACAGATACATCATTAAAAGTTTTAATTCAGCTCGCTTGTGTTTTTTTAATAGTGCTTTAAATTTCTACTATGTTTCACTTTTTTTGGTGGGAAGCAAACTTTTAAACAACTATCCCAAACTCTCCAGATATCCCACAGCTCTATTTCTAGGTTACTTTTATTGTAATAAAAAGCTAATGTGGAAAAGTAAAAACTTTACAATATGCAGGTACACTATTTTCATGTTTGATAGAGCAGAAACTAAAATGTTCCTGTGGCGGCAGCAAGGTGAGAACTGCTCAAAAGAGGATAACCCTGTGTTATAATGAAATCAATCCTGCTCAGGTTTCAGTGTGCGACACCTTTTCATCAGCTCATATTACGTGCAGAGAAGCAGAGACTTTCACATCTGTGTTCATCCTATCAGCTTTCAATTTGCAAGATGACAGAGTCGTGTCCTACACCCTTTAGTGCAAATAGATACATATTTGGAGGTGGACACTGCAGCAGTTGGTTTTTTTTTTGGTGTCTTTTATTAATTATTTTCACAAACTCTTTAGCAAATTGTTTTAATTTGGTACATCCTTTCAAAAATAAAAAAGATAAAACAGGCCACATATTTAATTAGTTGATTTTAAGTTAGAGCATTTAATAGTAATGAGATACTACATACAATATTACAACAATATTAAATATACATACAATATTTTTGTCTTCATAGTACATTTTTCTTATGCTGAATGCTGTCTAAATTAAGT
>VUQI01004485.1:21008-44047 GCA_015106735.1 Paratilapia polleni | reverse complement strand
TCCTGTCAGTAATATACTGCACTTTCTGTTCAGGGGTTTAACTCTAAACCTGGTCATGCATATTTCTTTGAATTTGTCTGTTTGCTATTTTTTTTTTCTGTTTTTTACTTTTCCACATTACAGTAACTCATAAGAACAGGACACATCTCCACTGTGACTCTACATGTTCAGAAGTCAGTGAAGCATGAGAAAAAAGTGGATAAAATGATGAATACACAGTAAAAAGCACTACGGAATAAACCACAGTTTTTAGGGCAAAAAGTTAGAAGCCATTTTAAATCCTCATTTTGAACAATTTCAGTGATGTTGTACAGTATGTCTCCACCAACCTGATGAGTTGTAGTTTACGTCCATGTCTGTCCAGACTTCGCCTCTGATCTTCTGGATATATCATTTTATATTATCATAAGTTTGCATGATTTTTTTTTTTTTTTTCATAATTAGTGTATGTATTGTTAAGTTTAAGGTCACATTGACCCCTTAGCTACCCCATTCCAATCAGTTCATCCTTAAGTCCAAGTAAACAATTGAGCAGAATTTGAAGAAATTCCCTCAAGGTGTTTCTGAGACATACCATTCACAAGAACTGAACAGACAGACTAAAGGCTCATTTCACCAAAATCATGCATCAAATTCAGCTTACATGAAGTAGCTTTTAGCTTGTGAAAATGATCTTATAATGTCTTTTGTGCTTCTGAGGGGGCTTTCTGAAGTCAGAAACTGCATATATTTAATGAATTACAAACTAGGATTGGTGTAGAATTCTAATATGTTTACTAGGCAGGAACACTGCTGAGTTACACTGTAAAGGATGTTCAACCCATTGTACAGACCAACAGGAACTGGATATTTCAAATTGTCGCATAATTTTTTTTCATTAAAAAAAAATTGCCATTGTCACAGTGCACAGAATGAAAGGTCTTGCCACTGGAAAACCCATGTTTGACACCTTGGCAGGTAATCATCAGTGTACGTCAGGATTTAAGGCTTTTGATGTCAATACTGACTTCATGACTGCAAGACAAGACACGGGGGAATATGTCTGACTGATGGGGTGAGTGTGATTGGCATCACTAGGCAGGGAACATTATGACTAAGCCCATTTATAGAACACACCCAGAGCTGTAAAACATGCCATGTTAGTCCAGTGTAACAAGCTTCACTATGCTGCAGTCCAACATCATTTTGCAACTGTGTGTAGAACAAAACTAGCTCTATTTTCTGTTGTGAGCAATAATTAACCCTCTTACAACACACATTGTTACTCTCTTGACTCCTCCTTAGTCGACAAACACAAGCAATCTAAACTCTGCTGAAAGATGTTAGTTTTTGAGTTCTATCCCATAATCTTGCTCTAAACAATTTAGTTTCAGCTCTTATTTTTGCTCTGATTACACTCCAAGAGCTGTTACCTCAGACCTTCAGACACAGCAAAGTCAGCATATAAACTAACTGGAAGTGGAATCTCTGAATTACAATTGCTCTGACACAATTGTGCCATTAGCGAATGTTTAGAAGATCCCACAGGGCAAAAAAAAATACACACATCCTATATCCACATGCACACGCAGGCACATACTCGACTTGTTTATCCTTCCATGCAGAACTAGACACGGTGCCTTGCAAGGCCTTAATCAAACACAAGTAGACCCCTCCCTCTTGTGAGCACTGACCTAGCAATGAACCATTCATCTGCTATTTGGTGCAAATGGTAGGTTGAGAAGCACAGCCTTGATAGCTACCTAGTGAATAGGAAAAATGTTACTAAAATATCTGCTTCAAATGCAGGAAATAAAATAATAAGATTAAGATGTCTGCTACCCAAAAATGGGATTTTGGTTTTCATGTAACAGCCTCACTTATTAGGCAAAGCTGGATTTTGATGAGAGGTGAGAGTGTTACACTCGGGATTAAACCATGGATATGGCGGTCACATGGCAGCTTTGTTAAACTTTAAGTCACCCACCACCCTCCTAGTAGCTGACCCCTTCTCCTCAATCCGGGTTGGTGGGGTCTTATCTCTTGTGGATGTGGGCTCCTCTGGCTTCACACAAAGCCTCATGTTGACATTCCAGAGGACCGAGCCTTTTGCAAACACAACAGGCCCCACCAGATGGCTAGGCAAGGGAGAGCAGGGCAACATGAAGGATGCAGAGAAGGAAGTACATGGGGAAAAGGCAGAATCAAAGTGAAAAACACTTTTACCACCAAAATGTTAGGCAACACTAGTAAATCATCTGCCTGTCACACTGCCAGATGGCCTCAATTTCTAACTTACAGCTAATGAAGTGTCCTGTCAAACTTTTCTTGAGCAAAAAACTGGTATTTGTCCCTCACTCTCACTACTGAACATAAAGGGGTCTCGTCTCCTCCAGCAACTGCCACGTCTCCCTAAAGTTTCTCAAAGCTAATGTTTGAGGGTCACTGGGTTAATCTTCGGGACATTAGGCACCCAAACTCCTTCCAAATGAAAAACCCATTCAGGGCTGTGACTGGGGTGGTGGGTTGTGTTTATTGGTGGAGGGCAAGAAAGTATCATGCTGTTTGAGTCCTTGGTGTATTTTTGCAGGATGAGGGCAGGGTGGAGTAATGGAAAGCATACTAAGTGATGGAGAAGACAAGGAAATACCACCTGTACGTGCAATACAAATCTAAATTCATGCTATAGACTACATCATCAATTATATTTAATTAACAAGTGGCTTTATGGAGAATTTTGTTGGTTGTCCCCAAATAAGTAGCCTAGTATTGCCAGACAAATGTGCAAATGTGAATTCATTTTCAATTTCCCAAAATGCCTCTGGACACAGTTAAATAAACCTAAAATCAATCAGAGCAAAGAAATGTATATTAAACCTGCCCGATATTAGATAAGTGCAAATTAAACATGAGTTCTAACATTCATTTGGTTCCCAGGTTTTCACATCACTTTGGTATTGGTAACCAAAATACTTATTTATACCTACGTCATTATCAATACATAAGCAGACCTGATAATGTATTTCTTGATAGAACATGCCCTATAAGAAATCAGATGACGTATATTTGTTTCACATTAATGCTGTGACATCTCAGAGGGCGTTTTGTCAAGATGGAACAATCTAATCCTCTATTTGGTCTCCATGGAGTTCACCCCCTCCCTGCCTCTACAGCACAATAGGCAGTCATTCTGATAAAAGTCTGCAAAAGCCAGCGTGGATATCCGGCTGCCTTTCTCTTCGCTCTGCCCCTTTAATGAGAGTGTATGTTGCTGAGGTTTATCCTGCCACTCTTTCTTTCCAAACCCCCTCCAGTTCTCTGTAGCTGTTTTCATCCCCGTTATTCTATGGGAAAAGAGGAATGTTTTCTGACTGACTGTCTGCCTTTTTCCTCCAAGCCCTTTTCAGGTTCCGGAGACATGAGGGGACACGTCTATTAGAGGAAGGCTTGGAACTAAAGTGTGTATTTTTATTCAGAACAAGTTGAAGCTTGGTAACAGAGGGGGTGGATTCCTGCTTTATGTTAAAAAATATTTCTTTTTTACTTAATGCACCTGGTATATTTTTCAGATTATTATTTGTTAATGTTGTTTAATTTAGCTCTTTGGATGGAGGTGTTGGTTGATCTGTCAGTTTCCTAAAGGTGCCCAGAGCATCACTTTGATGATGTACCTTTTTTTAACTGCACAAAGTGGTTGCACTAAAAACAAAGACATTTAGTGACATTTATGGTTTTGACTGCAGCAACAAGTATTGAAGATTTTACGATGAAATTTGACATGGACGTTCATCCACAAAATGAACTGTAGTAACTAGGGTTTGGGTACCTTTCACATTTGAACTGATACCTCTACCTGGAATTCAGTACTGTTACCCAAGGGTATTTTTTTCTATACTTTACTTGCTCTGAAATAATAAATTGAAAAATTTCTCTCACAAAATAAGTCCAAACTTCTTCATTGAAACATTTTATTTATTTACAACCTTTTACACACCACACCACCTGCCTTGGTCACTGTCTGACAATGTGTGCGATGTTGACGTCACTGTCACAGTGTTTGCATACTACAGTATTAAATAGTAATGTTAGACTATTATTGGTTATAGTTACAAAGGTTTTGGATATACTGCCTCACATAACGTGTTTGTTTACCGTAAACAGCATGCTGACAAGAAATTTCAGCGCAGCACGGTGGTGCAGTGGTTAGCACTGTTGCCTCACAGCAAGAAGGTCCTGGGTTTGAATCCACCAGCCAGCTGGGCCCTTTCTGTGTGGAGTTTGCATGGGTTCTATCCAGGTACTCCGACTTCCTCCCACAGTCCAAAGACATGCATGGGGTTAGGTTGATTGGTGATTCTAAATAGGCCATAGGTGTGAATGGCTATCTGTCTCTCTGTGTGTTAGCCCTGTGATAGACTGGCAACCAGTCCAGGGTGTATCCCACCTTTTGCTCTGTGACAGCTGAGAAAGGCTCTAGCCCCCTCCAGCAACCCTGATTTGGATGGATGGATGGATGGATGGTGTAAAAATATCAACCAACACAGTGAAAAAAGCCCTACTTCTCCAACAACAACTTATTCAACTAACTAATTACCTGAAGAAGATGTGGATAAAGCTTAAAGTTTCAGCATCATCCATGGGTTCAACTTTTTCTACACTGGCGTCAGGTCCGTATCAAATATGGTACTCTTCAGCATTTAGATATATTCTGCATTCGTTTCCTCAGATTGAATGTGCTGACATAGCCAGCTTTGCATTTTGCACTACAAATGTGTCGAGTTGTAGAAAGTTTAACCATACCTGAGACCACTTTCGGCACACCCTTGCTTCCATTGCTCTGTGCTTTTCAGAAGAAGTTACGTCACATGGTGTTGCTGTTTTTCTTCCTCTAACCCAAATGTACTCTGGAACCCAAATCTGGCACCAATTGATTTGCTGCGAATTGGTATGAATTGGTAGTACCGACATAATTTGGTCGGTACCCAACCCTAGTAGCAACTGGTTGGTGAGTAATGTTTCATATAGTTACCAAGGTAACATTTTGCAGTTCATTTTTGACTAAATAGTAGCCTACTGTATTTTTAATATCAAACATTCTAATTAACCCTCATGTAGGCTACTTTGTGATGAGTGTTAATCAGCAAAAGTTATTAAGTTAACATTATCCCTGTGAGCATTTTAAAATGCTAAGATTAACATTTAGCTAGCGCCAGAGCTGTTAGCATGGCTAACTGTTGTTACTTCAATGGCTTTTTTTCCATGGCCTGTTATTGGTGTACTGTGTGTTATGCAACCACTATTAGCCAAATACAACCAAATCCACAGCTGCCATTATCAATCACACTTGCTAATAGATCAGCTTTGATTATCTTACATCAAATAAGGTCAAACAAACTACTGAATCTGTTGAATTAAATCTATACTGATAAGAATAAAAGGGAAATCAATTAGCTAATCAGAACATTAGAAGGCTAACAAAGACTCTTTGGCTGATCAAAGTCAGACAGATTGAGACACAGAGGCGCACTATCAAGGGAATGAGGGGTTCCCTATCCATTAACAAAACTGCTGGCATAACCACTGGCGCAAATCCAGTATCTAATTTGATCAGTTTGCGATAAGCACAACAGTTTTGCATCTGGACAGCTTCTATCACAAATGAATCAGAAAAACGTCATCTGCCCCCTCATAGATCCCCTGTACATTTGTCCAGTTTGTTTGATTTAATAGCAGAGTGAAAAATCCCTCTCTTTACATAGTAAGCAAAGAATCCAAGCATACCAGTAGTAACAGCTAAATCAACTCTATCCTTATCAGATACAAAGCAAAAGATATTTAGGTCAGATGATCGTGCAGTCTTACAACACTGTCTTCTGTCTTAGAAAAACAAAACAAAATCAGCCAGTTATATCTGCCACTCACAGCAAAAGTGCTCAACTTCATATTCAGCGCAACTGAAAACATTTTTTTAAAAAAATCAGACATTAGGACAGGAATGTATATTTTTCCATCATTTATTTCGCAAATGTGGCATAAACACTTGCAAAACATCTTAAAGTTGGTCCAGTAGAAAAAAAAGCACTTGAATGATTTAACACTTTGTTTTTCAGCTTTCAGTTCTGTCACGGAAATTTGAAACCTACATTTAGTCAAACTGAGGGAGCAGACTGCTAGTATGCATTTCCACATTCTTATGTATTTCAATCATATATAAATATCCAGAAATCTATCTTATTTCCTAAAGAATTGCTAAGAAAGACTGGATAGAAATGCCATTAAGATCTACATAAGAAAGGGATTAGTGGACTATAAAATGTACAGTTTTCAAAATTTAACTTAATATTCACATTCATATATAAAACTTACAAAACCTGGATCTTTCAAACCCACTAAAAATAGTTTTTTTTCTGTTACTGCTGAAAGATCGTTTTAAATTACCATACATTTAATGGATTATTTATGTATTATCAGCATCATTAATGTAATCATTTCTGCCATATTATTTTTTATTCTTTTTGATTCATTAAAAAAAACAAAAAAAAAAAAAACGTAAGTCAATAAATTAACATGCTACCTCAGTCCCTGAAAGCCAATACTCAACTGTGTTACTGAAAGAGAGTGAGTGAGAGTAAGACAGGTGTTTGTGAGTATTAAAGTGTGTATCCATGTTTGTATGTGTGTGTGTGTGTGTGTGTGTGTGTGTGTGTGTGAGATGAGAAATATAGGACACATAACCTGTTAGCACACCTGCTTTAAACTCAGAGAGGAGGGTGGTCAGGGTGGGGGGTTATATCCGAGTCCATACAAAAAATAATTCATTGTAAATATATAATATATTTTTATACATATTTGAATATATTTACAAATATACCCAGCACTATACATTATACTGTGTATTTTTTCTCCAGAAGGGAAGGTTTATCAAGAGAAATGAAAAAGAAATGCATTAATATTACAAAATAAACAGGAGAGAATTTTTTCTTATATTTACTCTCCACCTATTCCTCTGTTTTGTTAGTCGCAGCTCTGTCTCTTAGTCCATTTCCTATTTGTCATCCTCTTCTGGTCCCTTGTTTCTTTTTTTTTTTGTTGTCTTTTTTTTTTAAGTTCACATGAGCCCATACATTCCTCCAGGAGCAAATAACAGTCTTAGGATGCCAGCCACTGGAATTGGACCACCAAACATTGTTGATTGGGAAAAAAAGAAACTCTGGGTACAAACATGAGAACCAAAATGAAAAATCTGTGTTTATATCAAGAGAGGAAGAGGAGGAGGGTCCCTTGGGAACATCATTTCATTCAGTCAGTACAAAATAGCTTCTGTAAGGTCCCTATCCTCTCCTTTAAGACCTCATGTGAGCATGTCCTATATATAGTGTGAGTGCATGGCAGTATGAGAGTGTGACAGCAGCGCTGCCACCAGCCCAGTCCTGTCTGGGTCCATTAGTCCACTGGGAACCAGAGAGGGTGATGGGAGGGGGGGGCAGGAGGTTTGGAGCATTTCAGTGAAGGTGTCTGTGCTACGTGTTTTGGGACTTTGACGGGTAGGATTGGGGGAGGTCAGACTAGGTGGAAAAGGGTGGGTGAGGGCTCATGTTTTGACATTTCCGTTGATGTGCTGGTACTTGGGGAGGCAGGGCTCGTCCGGTAATGGGTCGTGGGAAAACACAGAGTCGTCACCGGAGGAGCAGGAACTACGAGTGTCGGGGAAGCTGGGGGAATACTGCTCTGTCGGGGCGCACAGGTCCAGATACTCCTGCAGACAGACAGAGGAAAGGGAGGGTTGGGTGAGATCATTTACACGCAGACAAAAGGGAAGGACGTTTCGAAGAAGCGAGAGGAAAAAGATCTACAACAAACACAAGAACATAAATTCAGTGCTGAAATCCAGTCAACGAGATTAGGGACTTTCCAGAGGAGGGTGAGAGAGGTGGGGGAGAAGAGTATCACCTTTATTATGATATTTATCTAAACCATACCAACTCACCCTGGGAGAATTTATTAAATAGAAAAGAAAAAATAATCTTAAACTGGATACTGTATGAAAATATTTGTAGGAATAATAGGCAATAAACTGAATACTGGACTGCTGGCTGATCCAGCAGAGCTTGAAGCTAGCAAGCTTGACCTGGATGCATTTTCCATCCACTACAGAGTGGTTTGAGGTGGATAGGATTTGGGGACAAGAGGATACGTTTAGAGAAGGAAACTTGGTCAGAGATGTGGCATAAACCTCAAACTCACTTTAGTCTAAACAGATCTGATATCTGACACTGAAACGCCGGACATAAGTTGTTGGAAAAAACAAAGAAACTGGCAGAGCACAATTAAATCAAAATGAAAGAAGATGGAAAGCTGTTATTAATTTTTGACTTAAGCCAGTATTGGGAAGTTGTTTTGGTCTTTTCTGTCGGCTGAGGCACCCTTTTTTCCCCTTTTTTCCCTTTAGTGTTTCATGGCGGTTACTGGGACAAGTTGTGAAGAGGAAGAGTTCTTGGGGTTTTGTATAAAATGAGCACTGGCTTCCATTTTCCCAGCTCAACACGAAAAGGCTCATATTACTAAAGATCTCCACATCTGCCAGCGGTTTGGGGCAAAAGGGAAAGGAGGGGAGAAAAAAAGCAAGAAAAAGGCACTTTATTACATTTCAAAAGTTCAAACTCAAAGTGGGGCTTTGTTGGCATAAATTCATGACGTTCCAGCTCCAGAGCAGACGAGTCTTGACAGCTTTCCATCGACGGCCTCTTTTCATGTCGGCACTCGGATATCACACAAGACAGAGAGGGGAATGGAAAAAACGCGGGCCATTATGGGGAGTGAGGTATGGATGTGATGATTGGGCAACTTTACTTGGCCATAGCAGCTATGTTAAGCCTGGATCAAATCATCTGACAATTTTTCGGTCACTATTTAGGCTTTGTTTCAGCAATGTGGTGGCTAATGCTCAAAAATCCTTAAGCAACATTCTCATGCTTGCACTGGCAAGAGTGTAATTTAGTTTGGATTGAGAAACGTGTGTATCATATTATTCTTTTATTGTCAAGGAATGCTCGACTCCCATTTGCCAGCAAGGTTTATGCAGCGTGAATTCTGACCACCCAGAAACCAGGAAGTGCAAAGAAGGGGGACAGAGCTGCATTCACCTCATTGGTATTCAGGGTTAGGATACGATCCAGATCCTCTACTAGCTGCTTGAAGGTTGGTCTCTGGGATGAGATGGCATGCCAGCAATCTTTCATCATCATGTACCTGAGAAAGAGATAATATTGATCATTTTATTAAAAGGACAACAACAACAAATTATTTAGGGAAGTATTGTTGACTGCCATCCCAAACTCAAGCTGTGCCATTCCTCATCTATCTTGGGTTTTAAACTTTGTCAGCTGTAATGATTTATGACTGGATTCAGATTTCTCTATTATCAAAGAAAAAATAAAAACAGCAGATATTCTCTGACATTACTTTACTTTTTTTCCACATTGTAATGCCCTGCTGCTGATTACAAACAGGCCTCTCAGTGCATTTAATTTTTTAAATACTATAATGTGCACTCCCTTTGTATCTGTCTCTACTTTTCTTCCATCAGCCCTCTCACTGTGGCACTGCAGCAGAAGCTGTGCCATTGTCTGCTGACTGCAGAGGTCTTATTGTGAATGAGGACACTGATAGCAGACAGGCACAGCTGTGCAGAAGCCTGACTGAGTGGACACAGAGCCCTGTAGTTATGGATCTGATACAGGCTGGGCTGGCATTGAGTCTTGATGTGTATTTTGGTAGCAGCTTGGTTAGGGAAGATGTCAGTTTTGCAGAAAAAAAAAAAAAACTAAACTTACAGCTCATTAGTGCAGTTTCCAGGCTTGTCCATGCGATGGCCCTCTTTGAGCAACTTGAAGAGCTCCTCAACGGGAATGCCAGGGTAGGGTGAGCCCCCTAGGGTGAAGATCTCCCACATCAGCACCCCAAATGACCAGCTGGTAAGGCAAGAATGGACATATATGCGTTAATAATACAGTCAGGATGCAAAAGAATGACTAGAGCAGGAAAAATGTGTAAACAGTGCTCCAGAATTTGCAATCCAATACAAATATTATTAGGCTTTGCTTATTTTACAGATAATTTACACATGTTACTTGGCTATGGGTTAGAAAATTACAACAGTGTGACAGCAGTGGTGTCAATGCCCTCTTTCTGTTGTCCAGTGACTTGTGGTGCGAACCCGCTGCCAGTGCTACTTTGGCCCCGATCTCAATGATGGCTTTTGTGCCCGGCTGGCCAGTTGCACAGACTCACATTGTCTGGTCACACCACACCAAAACAAACACTGGACCACCCACAGTGGACAAAAGAGAGAGAAAAGACAAAAGAACTCCAGAGACAGCTAGTGACTATTAATTTTTAACTACTTCCTCATTGCAGTATCCGGTTGTTATAATATCAGTGCCTCCATGCTGCTGATGTCATCACTCTATTGCATGTTTATACTGAGCATCGCAAATGAATCATTCTTGCACTGACAGCATGCTTGATACATGTCCACACAAAGGCTGCAGCTATTGTAATGTGTGGACACATTTAACAAAACACACTGTGTGCACACGCATTCAGGCAACCACAGGCAATGTTAGTGGTCTAACTAGGCAAGTATGCATAGACAGGCAGGTTGGGCATTTATCAGTTCTTCCATCTGTTTACACAGCAGCCAGCCAGGTTTCTTCTCTCTTCTATCACTGCGTTGTATCTCTGCACTTGTTGACACACTCATGTCTCCTTTCTGTGTTTGTAGCCATCTCTCAGCACTTGTTGGGCGGTACAAGTTTGTGTCTACTTGCAATCAGCCACGACGTACCAAACAAAACAACATGCTTAGGGTCACTTTACCTGACCTGGCATTCTGCTAGGTGCATCCATATGCATTCCAGCCAGCTAGATACAGAATCTATATGCCTATAGATGCCTATATTAACAACGTTCCTGTTAGATTATATTCATCACATTGAGTTAGGTTGTTTGTTCTGACAGTTGACTGAATGCAGCACAAAAACCAGCAAATACATAAATAGGTGAACAAATATGAATACATGAGGGTGTGAAAGATGGGCTATAAATTGGGCTACAGCATAAACCTGGCCATACTATGATCTCTCGGGTATTGAGCTACATTACTCAGAGCTGAGTTCCCATTTGTCAAAACAGCAATGGGCAGGTTTCATTGGAATTCATGTATTCATTTAATCTGATGTCATGTATAGATTGCTTGTCCTTCTGGAGATCAGCATAAGCCCCGCTCCAACTGCACCTCTGAAAAAGCCAATTACTAAAAGTGAGTGGTGAATCGTAATTAGCAGTGAGCTAATAAGGAGAACAACCGTGGCCGCTTCATGCCTGCACCCCACCCCATTCGCCCCCCCTGTGCTTCCCCAGGTTATTGATTGTTGCTATGCTGTGGAACATGATGGGCATCATGTGTTCTTAGAAATACTTATGCACACAAACAAGTACACAGAGGCGTGGACAGAAAAGAAATTCTCTAGCCAAGGGCTTAAATGGATAAGTGCTATATTTAGTTAGCTACTGGTGTATGACTAAAACTCACACACACATACAAAGCCTGCCTTCCCAGGGGTCAGCATGCAAGGCATTTATCTAATTGCCACATACACTTTCTGCCGCCAGTGTCTGGAGCAGAAGCTTCAAACAATGCTGTCAGAATGCATAAGACTCAAACACCAAAAAGAGAGGGACGCTCTCCCTTTGTTCTGTTTTTAGAATGAGTACTCTTGATCTTAAAAAGAGAGAGAGAGACAGAGAGACAGAGACGGGTCAGCAATTCACATACCAGATGAATGAAAATAAGAACAGTGGGGGGGTATTTTGATCATGGAACTGCTCCAAAACGATGAGCCACATGTTCAAAGTGTTGCTGAATGAGGAGAGGAGAGTGAAGAGGGGGTTGAAAGAGATTGGATGCAGGGAGGATGAGACCTGTACTAGGAGGCTGCAGCATTGTTGTGTTCAGACGTGCGCGGGGGCCCAAACAGGAGGGGAAACTTCCGAGCCGAGCTGAAGGAGTGAGGGGTGAAACGGAGGGGGAGACGAGGTGCTGGTGGACTCCGGGCTCCAGGCTCCTTCTAGACCCTTTGAAGCCGGTCAGATTAGTAACACGGCATTGGCTCCAAGTCTAGCGTGAAATCTTCACTTTTGCCACAGACTGGCCAGTACTGGCCCCCTATAGCCAGTCACCCCCCTCCCTCCACCTAAAACTCACCAACATTGCACCAAAAAACATCACCCACCCCCTGTTCTTGTGCTCCTGAAACCATTCTTGAACCATTCTGACTGCAGGCTATAGGAAATAGCTATGACAGTGTGTTTTACTTTATTATAAGGGCTATTTGTACCACTGATGTGAGTAAATGGATTTTGGATTATTTATGGTTGTGGGACACAGAAACACATTATGTACTTACACATCACTCTGGTGTGTGTAGACCCGGTCAAAGAGTGCCTCTGGTGCCATCCATTTCACCGGGAGACGACCCTGAGGACACACACAGGTGAGAGGTCAAATAAAATGTTCCCATAAAAAAAAAAAAAAACCCAAGCTCTAAATTTCTGGCTTCATCAGCATCTTTAAAATCCCTCGTTACCCGGAGATCTCATTACTCCTGGAAAAGCTGATATGTAGAATTGGCCAAGGGAATAAGGCACTAGAAGAGCGACTGTCTGTTCCCAGAGGAACATTTACATTGTTAGGGCAATAGAGCTGATAAACAGGGTCACAGATAAAGAAGAGTTTATCTCTCTGTAGCACTGAAACACTGGCTGGGAAGCTAAGCATAGCTGACAAGGCGGCTTTGGTGGATCTCTATCATCATCAGACACTCAATAGGTATTTTTGTGACAGATGCTGCAGTGGGCAACAAGTTAAATGCACAATATATGAAGGTACTGTAGGTTTTCATTCATTACATTACAAGACTTATCAAGCAATGAAAGACTGGTGTAAATTGTCCCATTCCTGTCAGACTAAAGAAAAATAAACAGAAAGGTAAAAAAAAAAAAAAGAAAAAAAAAATGCAGCACTACAATGATGCCTCTGTCATATTTGTTGTCGTCACTGTCCTAATCATCACCATCAACATCATCGAATATTGTTGTTGTTGTTGATTGTGGTGTTGTTGTTGTCAGCTAGTTCTCAGCATGATTGTGCATGCGATGAAAAGGCAATCATGCATATTAAATGAGGATGTGCAGGCAACGCTGCTCTGCGGTGGGAAAGAAAGACACCACTGGGCCACTATGGAGATGTCAATTAATGTCTAAGCTGCTGCTCCCTCCCTCTCACTCTGTCTCTCTTCTGGGCTAATTGTATAAGTGTCGATGAAACCAAAAGAACAAGAGACTGAGGGGTAAACAGGCAGAGTCTCCAGAAGCACTACATTCACAGGCTGCCTGGGAACCTGCAGCTTCTGCCAAGACACCAGCAGAGGAAAAGAGTGAAACAGAAAGATGAGGGAAGGGAGGGAATTAGAGCAAAAAGGGAGGAGGGTGAACTCATCTGCCACTGAAGCTCTCTAAAATGTTCTACTTCCTTAAGCGAGCATCCACTGACATGTGGAAAACAGGCAGAGAACTTACATTAGTCGTCTTTTTATAGTAGTCGATGTTGTGGACATCCCTGGCCAGACCAAAGTCAGCAATCTTCATTACGTTGCTTTCTGTGACCAGGACATTCCTGGCTGCCAGGTCTCTGTGTATACACTGAGATTGGGAAATGAGGGGGCGGGGCAAAGGGAAGACAAGAATAAGACAGTTACCTCATTGTGTAAATAAATCAACTTTGAAACAGGTGGATACTTTATTTGGAATGGTGTTAAAATGTCTGTGGTGCATGTAATCATCCAGAAATCTGCTGCACAAAGGGAGTACTTGACTGAATAACATGACGCCGCATTGACTACACCAACTTCAGCAAGCCTGGATAAATAAAGATTCCTCACATACTTTGACACATATGTGGCTGTACATATGCAGTTTAGCATGTGTGTGCGTGTGAGGCAGCATGCTCTGTCGCATTCCAACAGTTAGAGTGAGCGTGATGTTACATTTGGCCAACATGGCTGTACCCCCATTGTGAAAACTTCACAATTCTTCCACACAGAGGGGCTTTTGTCGTGGAATAAGGGACAATGCAGGGATTGGGAAGGGGGTCAGAGTAGTGTTTTTAGCAGACAATATTCCCACAGTGACGCACATACAAGAATCTACGTAAAACCTTTGTGGATACAGCATGTCAAACCCTCTGTGTGCTGGCACCGAGATCTGTCTAGGCAACCAGCAAGTGGGCGATTGATATGAGAACAGGGTATTTGTTGTGTCTGTGCATGTCTTCTTCTTACCTTCTGTGAAGCTAGGTATTCCATGCCCCGTGCCACCTGATAAGTGCAAGAGACCAGATCTTTGAAAGTAAGTTGTTCGTCTGAGACACGGGCGATGTCATAGGAGTATTCCATGCCGGGTGGCCGGCGGGCTCGGAGGTACTCCCTAAGGTTACCTTTGGAGGCGTACTCTACTATCACATAGAGGGGGCCTGCACAGGAGACAGAGCCAAATGAGTGCTTGAACTTGAATTATTCCCTTTGAATTTTGTCACTTTGTGGTCAGAGTGAATTTTAATGAAAAACAGAACATTCAGATCATAAAACTTGCTGCCTGCTTCATGGAAATTTCAGTTCAAAAACATTTGAGAAGGTCTGTATGAGAAACACCATTACAACAGCTAGTCTGTCCAGTGCTACATTTCAGCATTTATGTGCATTTCCAAAACTCAAAGTAGCAGTAATCTCTCTAAACATATATCTACCTATGAATATACAAAATCTGTAGGCAAAGGGTAAGATTTTTGATACCGGAAGATTTCTGTTTCATATTTGAGCATGGCTTTGCTTTGTGAAAGAGGGACTGCAAACCACTGGCCATGACAATTTAACTTTTTATTAGCTTTTTTAAATTTATATTGCTAGTGTCGTCGTTGATAGCTACATTGAAAACCCCAAAGAGTTTACTGTTTTGTGTGTTAGCAGTCTAGCCAGTGGGTTCTGAGATTGTTTTCACAGGGACTAAAGAAGTGTGCTTAAGTGAGAAAAAGGCCCTGTAGCAACCTTCATGGCATTATATATAAAATAATAAGATCGAGTTGCCTCTGGATGCTCTTAAAACCTACAAAGAATACAATCCCCTCAGTGTATTGCTGTAAGAAAAAAAAACAAAAAAAAAGAAACGCTGATTCACCTCTTAAGGTGGGACTTTATGATGTCAAAGCCAACTCACCATCTTGTGTACAGGCCCCCAAAAGATTAATGATGTTCTTATGTTTGCCAATCATCTTCATCATCTCCATCTCTGACACCAGGTCAGACAGGTCTTTCTCAGTGGCGTCATCTAACGACAGAAGAAAATACATTGAAGGTTGTCAAGAGAAGGTCAGCAAAACAAACACACCATATTCCAAACTTCCCTTTAACCCTTTGATTCAGGACTAAGGGGCTGTCCCGTTAGAGAGCACCTTGTTTTGTAGGTGCTTCTGATTAAGTGCGGCTGACAGACAATGTCGGCTAAAGTTACAGCAGCGAGGGAAGCGCCTCACAACGACTACAGAGGCATCCTTTCAGCACCAGGTGAAGGGAGGAGAAGGAATTAAAGACGTTCAATCTAGATTCATTATCTGCTGCACAGGCTCCTTTTGTCATGGAACTGATTGAGCAAGCAGAGGTATCCCAATAGTCAGAATGGCATTGCCTGCATTCCTCGGCACCATTACCGTAGTCTGGCTGGAGTCATTTTAAAAAGTAGACATATATTGTCAAGGTAGATCCAATAGCCTGCTGCTGTGCCTGATCTCACCGTACCCCGCAACTCCAAACCAACCCGGTGCCCCCTCCTTCGGTTTTCATTAATCACAGCAGTGCTGCTAGTGTGACTTACTTCTTTGTATGGGTGCTGACTGAGCTCTAGCCAGCTGCTGCTCTGGGGTCAGGTATGTGACCGCCCCTAACCCTTACCTTCCCAACCTGCCGTCACTCAGCAACCACCAATAACGAATAACAACGACAGCCCCAGGCTCCATCTTGCACCTTTACTGAACCCTCACTGGAGCATAAATCACCTATAAAATGTTCTCACCTTGCCCAGAAGACACAATGAAGTAGTGTAAATCTTATCCCAGCCCAGTATACAATCTTACTCTGAGACTCACTTACCTTTCAGCATCTTGACTGCAACAGTTACAGCCTCCTTGGGTTTGTCCTTATCAATGCCCAGTGCCTCTGCCATTACAACTTGGCCAAAGCAGCCTTCGCCGAGGGGTTTGCCCAGGGTCAACCTGCAGCCGCCAGACAGCAAGCACAAAGGGGAAAGCAAGAAAAACAGACAGGAAGCTGATTAGCAGCAGAAACACAAACTAAAACTCATCAACCTGGTCTGATTATTTAACTGACTCACCCACTGCGCTGAAGTAAACAAGTTCAAGTGTGAGAGTTAATGAAACCTGGCACAGAGCCAGTTTCTCAACCTCACCCTATCTTTTTTTTTTACTACATTGCTCTCTATGTTTAAATCAGATTATGTCTATGTGAGTGTTTTATTGGCACGGTGACTGCAGCCTCTGCCAGGGCAGTGAGTAGGAAGGCAGACATGGCTATGATAATCGCCTGATAAAGTCAGGGAGAGCACTAATTTCTAAACTGTTTACCCTCTCTTGGCATGTTTCAATATACACTCTTTACAAGTCATTACACAGGGCTTACCTTAGCCCTGACACATTGGCCTGTGAAGGATGGAATTCTTTATTTTGCCTTTCAGGTGCATGTTTCAAAATCCGCTGTTAAATTTAATGTCCAAACTCTATTACACTGATTGATATGGGTGGCCATTTTTACTCACACACACACCATTTCAAGGCTTTTTATCAGAGCTGTAGCACCAATCAGACCCCTGAACTAGCAGTGTACCCTTGTGACTTTTATTTGATTGACAGTGTAGGCCCTTACCCTAAGTCCCAGTGTCCAGACTATGTAAATACTCAAACTGGGCCACGCAAAGCCTAGAGCCCTGTCGTAGTAATACAATCCTCTATCTGTCTACGCACACTCGCCACACTCAATGGCAACCATTCTGTCCATCCAGCCACACATAATCAATGTTATTTTTCCTCCATGCAAACTGCAAACGTTAGCATTCCTAAACGTTCTGCAAGCCCAACGTGATCCCTCAGGCGCTAGGATGACAAGACTCAGAGAGGCACACAGAGATTTATTCAGCCCAGACAAAATATCCCCTTTGGCTAGTTCATCAATTAAAATCAAAACTTCTCACTAGAATGCCATTCAGCATGCACTCAGAGAGTCTAACATTACATCAGAAATGTTTTTTTCACTGATGACTGGTGCTAAGATTTATGATCCAAGCTCTTTTTACAACTATTTTAACAAAAGACAGGCCTTCTTTCAGGTTAACAGCTTGGGATTTTCATTTTTCTTTCAAAACTTGGGGCCTCATGAGAGTATTTAAGTCCTCTAACCTTTGCTGTCCTATTAAATCCATCCTAAAGCTTATCACTGGCTGTAGTAACTGTGACTAACCGAAACGTCAGCGGTGCTAATTCCTCTGGTATGCAACCGAGCAAACACTCCTAGCCCAAACATGCAGATGAAAGCTGTGAATGCTAACCACTAATTAGCACAGCTTCACTTCTTACCAACAGAAGCATGTGTGTGTCACTATGGGTGAGTGAGAATGTGATGTAGAAGTAGTTGCAATGATGAAGTGGGGCACGGTGCCAGGTTCAGGTCATTTTACTAAAGCACCAACAGATGAGTCAGTAGCCCTTTATCTCAGCCACCACAACCATTCTTCAACAGTTAGTCATTATTGTCTGCACTCTTCACTTCTAAAAAAAAAATCGTTAATCTGATCATTTAGCAGCTGAGATACAATCAGATAGATGCTCATTATGTTGTAATGCTGTTGCCACTGGCGACTGAAATACACAACGTTAGCCAAAGACAGCCAAAAGGGTATCATGCACCCCAACAAACAGGTACTGTACACAGGCTCTGAATCCTTAGTGTGTTATTATGAATACCTCCTTCCAAAAGAAAGTGGCACTGAGTAGCAGATCAGCATTTTCAGATGTTTTATGGTTTATGCAGGAGCTGAAGACTTGCAATTAGGAAAAGGTGGCATTTTCTTTTTTTCAATTTCAAAACATCTTCATAAACCACCGAAACTAGCATCATCCCAAAATCTTTTCTGAAATAAAAATCAGCTACACAGTTTCCCTTTTTTTCCTGACGCAAAATAAATTCTGAGTATAAAACACCTGTGAGCAGACGTGAATGCCAAGGGACAAAGAAGGACGTCTCTCACCTGTCTCTAGGAAACTCCCACCGCGGATCCTCAGGAAGGTCGTACTCAGGGATCGGCTCATCGTGTGCGGAGCTCCGCCGTGTCGTAATGCGCACCAGTGGCGTACTAGAGTTCATGGAAGAACTCGAGTCTGCTGAAACCTGCAGGAGGAGAGAGACTGGCTGATCACCGCGGCCTGGATTCATAGATCAGTTAAAGCTCCAAGGCATCACTAGAGGAGTAAATGTGGCATGTATGACTGACAAAGTTATTTACACAATATCAACAATACTGGGAACTTTGGCATATCAATATGAATAGTGTATCTGTGATTTCCACATTCAATACTTTAATATTATGATAAAGTCTGTCTCACGGCCAGAGAAGTGAGAAGCTCAGAAGTGAGCAGCAACAGTAATTTTGATAAATGTGTGTTAAATGCTCAGTTTCACGACTGTCTTCAGGGCTCATCTCTCCTCTCTCCACCCTAACCTTACCTTGACACAGGAATCAGTCTCTCCGCAGAATGTAATCCAACACTTTTTGTACCTTTTGGTTTTCCTTTGAGGGGAAACTGTGGCTCATATACAGGAAAAAACCTCTGGCTGCAGTTTCAGGCAGCAGTGCTAACTTGTACAAAAATGCACATCTAAATGAGGCCTAGAGGTAGATTCTGTAAAATACCACAACAGTCTATACTGCGGTGTAATCTTTGTTTTATATACAGGTGTATCAACCGTGTATGAAACCCTGAGAGACGAGTAAGAGAAAAAAATGTAATCAGTTTTGATGTCCAGTCTTTGTGCACTCTGGTGCTCTTTATACTACCTCACCTTACATACTAAAGGCTTGTGGGTAGTTCAGGCTTTTTAGTAGCAATTAGTTTCATAAAAAGACACGCTCCAGAAAAAAGTGAGCATAATTTTTCACCAGCCAAAACTTTTTTTTTTTTTTTAAACCGGAGAAGCATTGCGCTGCAAGGTTGCAAGAATTTTGAAAATGGATCATCTCATGAACTGTTAATTTTATCCAGGCCAGAGGTCTGAATCATCGTTAGTTTTACAGCATTCTTACTAACAAAGAAGTAATCTTTCTTCAGTGTGGCTTGCTGTACCACACCAAAGAAAGGTGGTTAAGGCAAGGAGCCTTAAGTCAGCCATTTGTCTGACTTACAACAGTAGTGTTTCTTTGTAATGCAGTAGAGTGACTACATGTGAAAAAAACTGCTTTGTCATTGTCTGCTTTGTAAAAGAGTCGTTAATTAAATATGAATGTTTTCTTGTAGCATACTTCTTTACCCTAAAAGAACGTTTATTTTATCGGTTATTATGCAACAGCTGTACTGGCCCAACCCACTTGAGATTAAATTGGCCTGCATATAGCTTGTGAACTAAAATGAGTTTGACACCCCTGCTCTAGTTAATGCTCCTGCTATACTGTACTGTATCATCTAGACTCATATTTTTCAGCATGTCTGCAGTGTGTGTTTTTCTCCTCTAGGGGTGTAAGATGCCTTTAGAACTCTTTATCTACTTTCTGTTACCTGGCGGCGCAGGGGAATCTGCTTGGTCAGTTTGTGAACCGTTGGCTGGCCACCAAAGTCGGGTTTCTTTGCAGTGTTCCTCATGCGGCACACCACCACAATGCCCACCATGCACACAATGAGGAATACGCCTGCACAGTATATTGCGATCTCCACATAGTCTGGGGAGAGGGGCTCAGGGGTTTTCTCAAGGGCTGAGGAAAAGAAAGAAATGGTAGTGAGACAGAGGTCAGGTAAAGAAAGTTAAAGGAACACTCAGTGATTACTCGCATACATGTTCTCCATTTGACCAGACAAACATAAGTCTCAGACAGACAAACACAGAGACAGATGCTCTGGATGTGACTCATGCATAAATGTAATCACCATCAACAGACAATCTAAACAAAAATTATTTTGTAGCATCCTCCTCTCTCTCTTTATCCCAGCATGCCTGCTTTTTTAAAATCTAAAAGGCCTGTACAGGGCTTAACAGACTAAACAGACTTTAAATCTTGACTCAGCCAGTCAAACCAGGCCTGCATCTGTCTGCATTCTGTGCTAATGTTGGAGACACGCGAGCACAAACACACACCCACAAACGATGGAACAATGCGCACTTCACTTCAGACTGCAAACAAGGGAGAGCGGTGTCCTACGTGGTTGTATATGGCCTGAACTTCCTGTCGAGGAAATGGGCTTAGTTTGTGTGTGTGTGTGTGTGTGTGTGTGTGTGTGTGTGCTATAGAAACAGACTGTTCCATAATGGAAAGCCATCTAGACCACAAACAAGGCTCTTGTGCAGTAGAGCCAACCAAAAAGCCAGTCAGCCAGCTGGAGGTGAAGCTACATGTAGGAACCTTTCTTCTGTCTGCCTTGTATCTGCTGGTCCAAAAACCACAGCACACACCGAGGAGTTACAGCCTTGGAGGCGCCAGTGGTGCAGATAGAGCACATCGAGTGCAATAAATATTGCATATTACTCCCAGAGGAAATAGCTTGCCTGTGATCATTATGCTGTATTGTTTACAGACAAAACAAAACTATTATCTTGTTACAGCCTTAATGATGGTTTAATACTGGCTGTCTATTGGGAGCTGACAGCCAGCCAGCTACTCTCATCGATCACATTTAATGCCCACTGTACTTTTGAAAAGAGCTTGAGCATCAACATTCACCCATTTAGCCTGGAACAAACTTGTGCCGACACTGACATTCAGTTTTAAGTATTTGATCCTTTGGTATGTGTAATTACAGGCCAGACATACAGCAACGGACAAAAATAGGGAAAAAAAGAAAGAGGTGATAAATGAAGACACACACAAATGGACAACGATTCACAAGCATAAGACATTCACTGTGCAGAACGAGAGAGGGTTGGCCCTGATAATTGAGAAAGTCAAGCCAACATGAAGCAAGTGTTGAGCTTTAACTTTCGACCTTTATTTCAAGGAGAAATAAGGATTTTAAAAGATGCCAATTATCAAAGCCACAAAGGGGTAAAGTACATTTTGAGGCATAAGGGGGTGGAAGCAAATTGTGTAGCTTTGAAAGACTTTCCCCAAGGAACAGGAGAGAGACAAGAGAAACAAGAGAGACAGAAAAGAGAAGAAAGTCAAACCCTCCCCACCTTTTGGAGTCTAGAGACACGTGAACTGCTTTTGGAGCACCACTTCTGACTCAAACTACCCTGTTATCTGCTCTGAGCGTTCAGCAGCTCACCAGTCCAGATCATATTATAGAATATATGCTCTCCCTGCTTTTGCAGTACATTGTCTTGGATGATAGCTGTGCTGGCTCATTGCAGTAATCTAATATTTGAGTTGTGCGAATCAGACTCCAGAGGGAGGACTTGCCTTCCACAGAGATAACTGAAATGACATAATCCAACCATTTTAGAGATGAATGAGAGGGGAAAAAGGGAAAGAGAAGACAGTATATGGGTGTATATACCTGGAAGCACCGTCAACCAAGCAGTGTGAAAGGAGATCCCAATAGAATTACCCGCCAAGCACGTATACTCCCCAGCATCTTCAAATGTTACATTGGGCAAGTAGAGAACTTCTATCTCCTTATCTGTGGTGTTAACACCTGCGGTCTGGGAGAGGAGAAGAGGAGGAAGAGGACAAAGGAGAAGGTGAAAGTAAGAGTAAAGGATGAGAAACAAGAGAGGACAGAGAGAGAGAGAGAGAGAAAGAGAAAAAAATGAGACCCCACAGCACCAAAAGAGAATTAGAGGAGCTGGATAGTGTCCATCGTTGCAGTTCCATCTAGAGGAAAGGATGTTGGGAGCATCCAGGGCTGAAGAGGAGGAGGGGACACAGATGGAACCCAATATGCCACCAATACATGAGAAAACAGAACCAAAAACAAATACCCAAAAGGTTCCCGTCACCCACAGAACCTGCTAATAAAAGCAAGCCTAAACCACACATTAGGTACATGCAAAACACAGACAGCATGGAGAGCACTGCAACACCGTACACCATCTTGACACAGCTCGCAAGACAGAAAGAGGTGTAAGAAATGTAAGATAAGAGAAAGAGAGATGCTAGCTGTGACAATTTCAGTGTCTAGGTATGCAGGCCCGACCAGTGCTTCCATGGCCTCACCATTCTGGGCCAGTGGGGGAAACAGCTGAAACACAAGGGTGTAACATAGGGAGGGACAAAAGGTCTGTGATACCAGGACCACCAAGAGACCACCAGCAGGACCACCACAGCACAGCAGGTCAGGGACAAAACCTAGGAAACCACACCGGAAGGTAGGGAGGGAGTGTAGGTGGGTCAGGTCTCATAGGTTACCTGGGATGACAGTCAGCCAGCCCGACTGGCTGGCCTCGCCTATATAATTGGAGACTTTACAGATATACTCTCCAGCATCTTCTTCTGTAACGTTGGTGAGTGTGAGCACTTCCACATCTGAGCTGTTAATGCCTGAACGCTGCAATCCACACATACACATACTTAAGACATGAACATCAGATGAATGAGTAGAATTAGTCAGTCAAACATCATGACTACAGCTACTGCATATGGATCTGCAGGAGAGAGGGGAGAGCACAAATCACTATCAAGAGCCAGCATGGAAAAGACCTAGCAGTTCATAAGGGGAAAAAAAAAGGAATGAGCTC
>VUQI01004485.1:8725-20988 GCA_015106735.1 Paratilapia polleni | reverse complement strand
GGAATGAGCTCCTTAAGTGACTGCTGAAATTTACCTGGAATCGCTGGCAAACCAGGAGGGAAGGATTTTACTTTATGTAAGAGTAAAATCTAAAAGAGGAAATGAGGGAATGTACCTTTAACACTCTGACGTAGGGATGTCCATCGGGGCCATAGCGGCTGCCATTCTGAGTGATATGTTTTAGCCACTGGATGTGAGGTTGGGCGTCACTGTAGACCTTGCAAACGAAACGGGCGTCCTCTCCTACGTGGACGGTGGTGTTGGCCGGGATGCCAGCCTGAAGAATAGGCCGATGAGGAGACCGTTCTGTTGAGAGGCAGGAAAATCTTAGAGCTAAGAGGCTGGTTTAGAAAGTGTCTAAATATCTGCCAGTTCCTTTTAAGAATCTTATAGTTAAAGCTGATGTTTAAGAATGTGAAAGTTCATGCACCGTGACTATGAATGTGTTTCTAAGCAGCTCAGACATGTATAATCACGATGATCATAATGTGCTGCCTTTTCTTATCTAAGAAGCCTGAGAAAACTACACACAAAACAAAGAGGCAGGGGCATCTATTTCTAAAAGTAAAAGAACTCAGGTGGAGGAGGACTTCCATAACTTGGGGTGCATATAGGGGGTTAACCTAACTTATGGGCCTGTCTTGGAAAGTGGAATACCTTCATAGCACCCTCACATCTCCAGTTATCTGCATTTATTTTTTTTTTAAACAAGCAAACATTTGCCCTGCGAATCCAAACAGAGCGAGACCTGTGGAACAATGCCCCCTTTCAAACACTACCACACTGAGGAGCCCACCAACCCCCACACTGACAGCAACCACCCGCTGCCACTAAGCACTCACACACGTACAAAATGACATCACCGAGCCCAGGGCGCCGCAGTGCCTTTCCAAAACAAAGCCTTAAGGTATTTGGAGTGAGTACGTTTGTGCCTGTGTATGTATACGTGTGGGGGGGTGGGTCACGGGGATGGTCGGAGGGTGGAGGCTGGGTTTAAGAAAGAAGGAGGGCTAAAAAGGGAGAAAAATTAGCAGGGTGAGTGAAGGAAAGACAAGGGATCAACAGGTGGATGGTGCAGAAATGAAGAGACAGCGACTTCTTCCATATGTCCGTATTTGTCTCCCTGCTCCACCTTTTTGACATCTGTCAGATCAGATGATTCCCACCCCTCCTTCCTCTCTCCCAATCTCCCTCCTCCTTTCTGCACATTCCTGGAGAATGTCTTGTTTATTGTCTCTCTTTATTTGCCCCCATTTTCTCTCCTCTTACAAATTTCGCAAGCCTCCTCACCCTCTCGATCTTTACAAAACAGAGAGAGGTAACTGACTTAAATTTAGTGCTCTCTTTGTAAAACATACCAAACAGCATTTATGAGGCAAAAGGAAAGTTATTAAAAGCAAATGAATTCTGCTTTTAAATAACTTTCAAAACTGTTTCAAAAAGTGAAACAATCACACACAGAGAAACATGTTGGCATGTCAAAGGATTTTTGGAGCTGCCCTTTTAAAAAAAATAAATAAATAACTTGAAACTTTATTATAGCTGTTCCAAATGTATGCTGGAACATTTAGAGCTGCATAGCTGACAACTTAGACCAAATGACAGAATGTGTGGTGGTGTGAGAAAATAGGCCACATAATGATTGTGGAGAAACCCGCAAACAATAAAAATCTGTGGAACCATTCTTTCTTAAATTAGAAAAAGGAATATCATGTGTGTGTGTGTGTGTGTGTGTGTGTGTGTGTGTGAACTTGCATTTCTTATGCTGCGGGGACACAAGTCTGTTTACACAGTCACATCGAGGGGATCTAGCTTCATTTTGGGAAGTTCCCATAACATAAATCATAAAGATTTAGTGTGAAAAATAGGTTTATGTTTAGAATAAGGTTAGGGTGAAAGTTACGCAAGTAGTAGTTATGGTTAAGTCTCCAGGAAATGAACACAAGTCAATGTAATGTCCTCTGGAGCGATGGGAAAAGTGTATATGTGTGGCATGGGCCTAGAAAAGTTTCTCTGTGGCCTACTGAATTTGTATAAGAACTTAAGGAAGGAAAGACACGAAGAAAGATGGGAAGAGAAATAGCAAAAGACATATTTTGAAAAACTGCAGCAAGCAATGAGGGCAACAGAAAAGAGGTCAAAGTTCTGGTTTCTTTGTATCAAAACAAATGAAAGATGTTTTGTTGTGACTGATACGTAGTGACCTGTTTCAAAACTGTATCCATTTATCAGTTAAATTATTAGTTGAGTAATTTGTTGGCAGTGGTAGTGGGATACAGGCAGATAGAAGCACAAGAAGACAGACCAAGGGCAGACTGATGAACTTTGGGTAACCTGGCAGCTCGGCACACAGTGACCTAAAGGTCGGGGGGATAATAGGAAGAACACAGCACAGCACAAGAAGGCATCGGGCTACCCACAAAATGCCACACAGCCACTGGGTTCCACAGTTCCTGGGATCTCTTTTAACTCCTCATTTCTCCACTTGCCATGTGTGTCACATTGTAGCCCTTTCTCCAGAGCCCAGCTTGAACCAGAAAAAACTGCCTGCTTTTGGTTTTAATAGCTGATCACGCAGGTCATATGGGCAAAAAAAAACAAAAACAGAAATATGCAGTCTGAAGGAGAGCTTTAGCTAACTCCAGAGCGAAGCAGAGCAGGGGGCCTGAGTTGGGGAGCATTTGCTCTCATGTGTTGACCTCCATGTGTTTATGTGCCTGTATGTTCACTTTTGTGCTAAAACCCTCAGGTATTCAATCTCCATCTGATATATTGAAAATAATACTCGTTATTACCATGAAGGCTCTAATCAAAACAGTGCGTAAATACAGTAGGCCTGCTAAAGAATAGTGACAGTACTGGAACCATAAACTACAAACACATGAGTGAGCAGTACACCCTAAATGTTCTTCAGTGAATCAAACAGCTGCAGCTTCATGTCTCTTCTGGTTATTTGTGGTTCATTGACTAGGCTTTAGAAGAATTACTATGTCAGATAAATTGTGATGTGCAGCAAAGGCCAAAGGAGAACTGGTTCAAATCGAATTTAAGAGCAAAGTTGGTGTATGCGCTTACACAAACACACACATGCTCACATTGATCTACTATTTATCCCACTCCCCTTGTTGTCCACGCAATCGATTTTGCAGAGAACCAGTCTTTGCTGTCTTGCTCCAAAGGTCAGAAAAAGGGGTTGACTGAGGTGGGTCTGAACTCAGTAATACTGCTAGGCTACCACTCTGTTGTCTCAAGAGTGTCACTAGACGATCATCTAATCTAAGTAGTTCAATTGTTTTTCCTTGCAATTTACATGAAATTATCCTTTAAACAGACACTCTATATTAGTTTTAGCCTGCCTGGAATTAACATAGCAGCACAAAGAAAATACAAAAGCAGCCAATGCTTGGTGCTTCAAGTAGTTTAAAAACACATCAATTATTAGACTGAACACAAATGAAATATTGTAATATGAATTACTGATGACTACATTAAAACTGCTGACATATTCATCTTTAGCTTTGACACACTTGCCAGCCCTCCTTGACCTCCACCTGCATCCAGAGTGCACCTGGGTAATTCCACAGGAGACACACTATTCCCGCTCTGAGAAGTCTTTCTGCTGGCCTCCCCTTCCTCCATTCGTCCTTTGTTAGCCTCACAGGTGTACTTTGAGCCTGAGTGTGTGTTTTGTGCATAGTACTGACCCACTACGTCCAGGGTGTAGGTGTGGTTGATGGATCCAAACTCATTCTCCACCAAACAGGTGTAGTTGCCCTTGTCCGACGGCACCACGCTCTCCATGATCAGGGTCCAGTGCTGGCTACGCACCTGGGTACAAGAGCAGTTTCTTGTTATTTTGGTTGGAAGTGTTAAAGACAGGAGATGATGCAGTGTGCTGGCAAACAGTGTTCAGGGTGATTTTACCAGAATGTTTTCTTTATTTATGCAGATTACATAGGCTGATGGTAAAAACAGTTTCTTTTACATTATAAGTTCCCAGAGTTCTAAGAAGTACAATCAGATAAAACGCAACTATATATCATTTTACTATAGACCTAGTAGAGCCCCTCATGTTTCCAGGTTACTGTCTACCTTTTCTGTCAGTCACTACCATTTCATGCAGTCAACCCCACCCTTGTAGTCGAAGCAGTTTTTAAAACACTCGGTTATTCATAATTATTTGCAAAAATAGTTTCACCTCTGTGTGGCATCAGCAGGTGTGAGTTAACAATAGAGTTTCCATCTGCACACTGAAGGGAGACTGTAGCTACCGCTTGTACAGGCCTACATTTCACACAATGGAGAGATTATGCCACAGGGCTGGGCTCAGGTACAGCTTTTGTCCCACGTTTGTTGACAAAAAGAGAGAAATGAACTGCCCACAGTGTATCTGACAGCCAGACTGTATCACTTCCGTCACGTCGTGGCTGTTTTTTGTCTGTGCTGTAATGAGCGTGCTGAAAGCCAAAGGGAAGCGACATTAGCAGCTACATCAACATTAATCTGCTCCTAAACTTTCCTGGCAGTAAGATGTGTTTCCTCATAAACCATCAGTCATTAACCAGGAACCTTGGACTCGTTCAGCATCGCTGAATTTTTTCATAAATGAATTTCATAACCGTCCATTTGTATTATTAATGCTCTCCGTCAGTACAGCTCTAGCATATACAGTAAATGCTGCTTTTTTTGAGAGAAAAAGAGGAATTGAGAGGGGAAAAAACAACTAAACTGTAATCCAAATAACTGACATGGGAGGAATTCACAATCAGGATAGTTAACTGTTAAAACGGAAATTAAACACAACCACACAACTTTGCCATAAAATACAAAATTGGGTCATTTCAGAGCATATAACAGGACCGGGATGAGAGAGAACTTTTTCAAGGATTCTTTGCACAGAATCTGAAATGACTTTAATCTACAACTGACACTGAATCAAAGGTGTAAACTGAGAGTTATCAACCTACACAGCACATCAGCTTTAAATATTAACAAGCTCAGCAACAGTATTTGTAAATCACATTTTGTGTCAAAAGAATCACATGCAAGAATTGCTACTAGTCTCTAACCCAAAGCCAGTGGGACCTGTTCTCCCTGATTGAGTTACCTCAACATTCTGAACTCATTTCAAACCCGACGCTGCCTACTTTCTCTATGCATTACTGTTTAGGAGCATTTAACCCTTAAGTCCTGGGCTTACGTTTCTAATTGTCGGGGGTATAGAACCATTTCAAGTTACAGCGAGAGGCTCTGCAAAGTATCCTGGTGAGAAGAGGCGCACAGATGAGCAATTCCAATTTCACACCAGAAACCCTGCCCTCGTTTCCTCTGTCTACTCCCGTCTATCCAGTGAAGGGTGGAAAAGGGGTGAAAGGACAGTCAGAGAATGATTGGAAGGAGAAGGCTCTCCTTGTAAATACATTCACAAAATGGCCACAAAAACTGTGGCCCAAAAAAGCAGTGAAAAGCAAGAGAAGGAAGTGAGTTGACATTTGTAATAAAAATTCTGATGTATTAGTGTTTATCCTACCTTATACCCTCCCATGCGGTCCTCTTGGCGGAAAGGCTTGCTGTTTTTAAGCCAGCGCAGCTTGGGCCGGGGGTTGCCTCCTGCAGCACAGCGGAACTTGACTGTGTTGGCAGCTGGCACCGCATGCAGCTTCTTCTCCATCTTTGCTGATGAGGTCCAAAACGGAGCGCCTGCAACCAGAGAACAGTTGGTGTTGAGTGAGGCTGAGATTTCCTAATCATGTCTTCGGCATTAACATTTTGGCATCGGGGCTGCAAACTGGCTAAGGCACATACACAGAAGCGTGACTGCACAAGAGACAAACCTGAGCCATTCCTAAAACTGCCGGGGTCACACACACACACACACACCCCCCACCCCTTTGGCAACACTGGCTGACCCGCTGTCTGCATAACACAACCCAGAGCTCCACATTCACACAGTTAAACAAAAACACACACTTTCCCTGCAGGCTCGACGGGGTGTTGCAAAGGGGGGAAAAACATCAGCTCTAAGGGGAGAATGTGCCTGGGTGTTGCCAAGGGGTAACTAGACCATCACATTCAATTTCATCTCATTCCACTTAGCAGCTTTTTTTCCTCCAACCACTTCCTCCAATTACCATAGCTGCCCTGTTTATCTGGCTGTCACTTGGCTAGATATGGATGGCAGGGCCTAGGATGGTTATCACCTTTTGAAAATTATGTGCCATCAGGGGAGAATATGAATGTCCCATTTAACGAAGGATTTCAGAATTTTCATTGCACACTTTTGTCCAGATTTATATCAACACCAAACTGACAAGCATTATTTCTCCAAGTGAAATCTGTCACCATCCTTGTGTTTTGTCCATTCTTCAGCTCCTTCTTTTCTCCCAATTTCAATCTCTCAGTCAGCTGGATTTTCCTCCCCCCCCCTACCCGCCCTTTCTCTGCACCTGGGAGGGTGATTGCCTAAGCAGATGGGACTCAGAGGGGAAGAAAAACTCAAAGTCAAACAACAACCCAAACGGTCTTCCACACCATCACTTCCCCCTCATATAGTAGGCAACAGAGGGAATACCCAAAGATAAGACTGCTACTGACTCAAGCATAAGTTTATGTCGAAGGAGACTGTGACTGTGACTGTTGTCTTCCCTTCACTCTCTTTCCTGCCTGCCCATACTATCAGCAGAAACTTCCAAACATTTCTCTGGCTTCAACAACCGGACAAGTCGAGCATACTTGGAAAGTACAGTCAGTAAACATTGCTCTTCCTTCCTGAATGGATACATACAGTAAGTGCTCACACTATAATTAGTCACTACCCCTTTCATCTTCCTCCACAACTCTCACTATCTCTGCTCTTCTTCCTCCATCTACACTTCTGTACACTCACCCTGTTATCACCCCATCCATTCAGACAGAGACAGATTAGGTGGAGACTAGCCCATCGTGAAGCTGTCTCTGAAAATCGACCTCTGACCTCAAACTGGCAGCCGGTCGGAAGATGGGGTTGGGACATAAAAGGTGAGAGGTGCAGTTTCCCATGCTCTCTGTCCAGAGGGGTAGCACTTCAAACATGACAACCCTCAGACCTCTCTCCAGATGAAGCCAAACTCTCACTGGTCCAAATGCTGTGGCCTCCAGGAATCCCTGCCGCCCCCAAAGCCCTGCGCATCCGGATCCCCACTCACGGCTGTTTATCCTTAGCTGGCCTGGGATGAGCTGAGGTTATCTAACTCAGGCGCTGCGAGTCAAGATTTTTTTCTCTCCAAGTTCCTCTGGAGAGCTAAATCCACAAGTGTCCCAAAGTAGTATTTCATTGTTGAAATGATTTCTTGTTAGGCTGAGATATCCTTCTGTTAGGGAACTTTGTATGGAAAACTAGTACCAGTGCTGGGAAATATATAGATCTGATCTGTGAAAACAGTGCATCTCTGATATATCAACTTTTCCTATGTTTAAATGGATTCTCCCCTAAAAAATGTAAAATTCCTCAAAATCTGAGATAAAGTATTTGAGAAGTTCTTCTTGATGAAGTCGAACCTTGGATCATGCAGTCATTTATTTTGACAATTAAGATGACATAACTAGACCTTTTAAGATGGCAGGATTTTCTAAATCTAAATCCAAAAAAATGAAATATGCAACAAGCAAAGAAACTTTAAAGAGTCATCTCATATGTTTAACACATGTGAAGAAGGTTTGATTAGATTTGAAAGATAGTGGCAGAGCAATCGCCATGCAGCTTTGATTCAGATCTTGTTTAATTCTGGTTGGTTCGCTCCGATTTCTGACATCACCTTTTCTTCAGCTGAGTCCCACCCAACGAGCAAGATGATGTCAAAAACAAACTAAAAGCGAGACAGGGGTGTTCCTTCATAAAAATTTTTAAAATGCACAGCTTTAACCAAAGGGGACGCACAATGAAAGTGAGTAATCAGCTAAATGACAATGATTAAAACTGTAAATGGGACAGAGAATTTATTATTTAGAACAGCACACAGAGGGAAAAGCTCCACGTGGCTTTTTAACTTCATCATGACATCAGTGTTGCTCCCCTCCCATCCATCACCCTGTGCACAGCTCCCCTCACAGATCCCTATAGAGGCTCTTCTACATCTTCTCCAATTACAATACCCCCTGCTGATAATAGACAAACAAATTTTAATTTTTTTTCACTAGCTCATGTTCGTCAATCTTCTGTACAATGTTTAAACAAAATGCTCTGTTTTGCAGTGGCCTGATGCCCAATCCATTCTGAGCACTCCAGAAAATAAAGCCACGAATATAAAGCTACACCCCACACTCTCCACTCTCATTCCCTCCCACGCCTACACGCACCCTCCTCCTCCTCCTCGGCCCGAGGCCAAGGCTCTACGCCATGCTCAGAGAAGAGTTGGTACTGATCCAACACACCGCACTCCCCCTGCCTCTTTTTCTTCTCCTCTTCTTCCCCCTTTCTTTTAATAATAATCTTGGTTTTGAATTTTCAGAAACACACACGGCGAGAAAATGCAACCGTACTGCCAGAACAGCTTTGCCTTTGTTTTCAAACAGCTTATTACCACCAGAGTGGCTGGATCTTTTCCCTCTCCACCATTTTTACTCTTGCTGAGTTCTGCTCTCCCCCCATATTTAATGGATTTCAGGCAATTACAGTCAGCCCAAAAGTGGAGGAGGAGAACTCACGATGAGACGCAATGCGTGTGGAGAATTTTAACAAGATGTGGAAGCCCTCATCTTTGCTTCAGCCCCTTTTTGTGAGTGTGTATGCGAGCGCAAGCATGTGTACACGCAGCTGCACAAACATGTTACTACCCCAGATACTCGCCACAAACTTGGGTTAAAAACTTTCTCTTTCTCACACACATGCACACACATGCACACAAGCCCATCAGGTGGGTAACTGAGTCCAGATGGGCATCTTTCATAATGGATGAGCCCAGCTGACTGACTGGCTGGCAGGATGGCTCCATGAGGCCTGCCTACCTGTGAGACACAAGCTAGAAGAACGTAAGGAATCCCTGTATTCCCTGGAGCTTCTAGCCTGGAAGACACACACACACACACGCACACACACGCACGCACACACGCACACACTGAAATCTCAGAAACACTAATGTATGGAGTAGCAGAGATATGGCTGAAAGGTCAACATGAATTTTGGTGTTGCTCACAGCTACCTTCTCCCTGATCAAATAAAGACCATCCACTTTCTGCACTGCCTTCATCATAATCACAGAGTCTCAACTGTGCTAACAAACACTGACAAAGCTAAGTAGATTATTTCGCTTAGGGATTAAGCCTTTCTAAGTATTTGGCTATCACAATCAGCATTCCACACTTAAGTTCTGACATGCTCTTACGGACTCTTCATTATTTAACAGACTGCAGCACTAATACCATGGTATGTACAACTTTTAAAGCCCTTAAACAGGACCTTTTGTTTTTTTTAGATATGGAGAAATATGCTACTGGTTAACTGTTTTGCCACATCTAAAATTTGCAGTCTAAAGTGTCATGAAAACATAACTGCAACTGCGAGGAGAATGAAGCTTGAGTTCATGATAGAAACAAATGGCAGAAAAGAGAAAGTGACTCAAGAGAGAAAGTGGAAAATGTCAGATAAGTGAACCCACAGGCTTCTACGGTCTGTATTAATGCGTCTTGCTCAAGGGCGCCTAAAATTGATGGAGTTCATCAGGAAAGGGAGTGCATCTCTAACCCATTCAGACCCCCCTCTGGTTTCCTCCCATACTCACGTAACTGCTCTCCATCCGCCCCAGTGTCCTCCGATCGCTCTGTATCATCCTCATCATCCCCCGACGAGATGGCATCTGCACAGAGTAACCACGGTTACTGCCATCCTTTTTGCACCCCATACACACACATACAGTAATGCATTTAGAATTTTCCATGTTGCAATCTTGCAACATGGAAAATTCTATTGAAGGAAATCAAAAGAGTGAGGCAGTTATTTTGATAATTCTAGTTGTGTTACTTGAGTTGTACATACACCCACACACTTTCAGTTTCAGGCTGTTCATCCTTGACCATATCTGCTCCATGGCCATTTTCTGGACTCAACTATGCACAGACCAACCCTATAGCTCTAAACTTCCCATCCTGACCTGTCCTGGCCTGCCTGATCCCTGACTCACCTGTGACATTGACTATGAAGCAGACCGTGTCTTTGCCCACGCTGGTGCAGGCGTACAGGCCCGAATCCTTGGGCGTGGCATCACGAATCTGCAGCACCTCCTGCTCTATCAGCGTGCGGTTGTTGTTGCCCAGAGAGCTGCCATCTTTGGTCCAGGTGATGGTCCCCGTCGCTGGCAGAGGGCAGCTCAGCTTCAGCACTTCCCCCGGGTGCACTGAGCACACCGTGGGCTTAGAAATTTGGTATTTGTTCGATGCCTCTGCAGAGCAGATGGGGGAGGAGTGGGGTAAGGTTGAAAAGGGGAAAGGAGGGAAAGGACGAGGAAGGAACAGGGTGCACAAGGAGGAGGAAAGAGAGGTGGGAGAGGAAGAAATAAGCCATTTAAGAAAGAAATAAAACACCAAAAAAAAAAAAAAAATCCCAATGGATGCACTTAAATCAACTTATGCAGGAGGAGTAATACAGAAAAGAAGAGGCCCATGTTTCAAACCACCACACCAACATGTCATTACAAACTCCCAGTCATTTGAAATGAGACCCTTGGAAACCTTGTTCCATTATGAGGTGTGCAGTGTGACTGGCTGTTATAGATTCAGTGCATGCATAGCAGCATGTGTAAAGAAAGAAAGAAAAAACAAAACAAAAAAAACAATCAAGGATTGTGAAATCTGTCCAAGGATTGGACATCACTGAGGTGAAACACCCTTCCCCAACCACCCATCCCTTTCAGTGTAGATGCCAAGCAGCCAGGGTGCGTAGGTGAGTAGGAGCAGCACAGAAAGATCTCTGCAGCCTAAATAAAGGTAATACAACTCCAGCACGTCTGCCCATCAGAAAAGAAAGCAGCCAGAAAGGTCTAGGACGGAAGCAGTTGTCAGGCAGGGGAAGTGGGAGGGGGTGGGATGGGGGTTGCTTTCTTTCTTGGCATTTCTCTGGTTTTGACTGCGCGCCTAAGCTACGAAAACCTTGAGCTGGCAGTAGCCTGACTCTTCTGTTTTCCATCTCTCTCGTCCTCGTTCTCTTTCATAACATGGCCATGGAGGATCTACAGCCTCTGCACAGGATCTGCCAGCCAAGGCAGAGAGTAAGAAACTCAATGCTCTACTCCAAAGTGCATAAAACCTTCATTTCTGGGAGAAAAATCAAGTCTGCCTGTGAGTGCATGTGTGTACACTGTGTTCTCTGACTTGTACATCTGCACTGACAGAACAAGACGAACGTCCGATATATAAAAAGGGAATTCTGAATTTCCATAGCTGAGCCTGCACTTCTACGTCAGGATGGATTTCATATCCACGCACATTCTGAGTGTGAAGGAAAGCTGAGCAAACAAGGAAAAACCTGGTTGAAATACAAGCCGAGTACTGCCATATATATGGAAGCCAATTCCAGTCACCCCAAGGCTGTTGCAGACTTTATCACACACATTCATTCACACGTGTATATGTTCACTCAGCTCAAATACAGATTGATCTTAAAACTCTTTGCAACCAGTCTCGGAGACAAATCTGGAAGCAAGTCAAAGTTGTTCTCTATAATACGGATGCCTATAACTTTATGTCTGTTTTCTTCGGTGGAAACATGGTGAAAAATGAGAAGGATTAAAAAGATTTGAGGGAGGAAAGTAGCAACAAAGGAAAAGCATACAAAAAAGCCAGTGATGGTGGTATATGTAGAGCGTTTAGCTGAAGTCCGATATGTGTAATTATAGAGGCAGTGGCACTCCCTGCCTTTCCTGTACCTCAATACACCTTTTCACCAACACCCCACCCCAATTATACGCCACTGTGTTTCCTATGTTTGTGTCAAATGTAAAGTAAACCTGTACACACACGTACCGCATCGACAGGAAGGGAAAGTCATTCCGCCACAAGCCAGCAGTTGAGGCATGTGTGCAAACCTCTTGCCCCTAGGCACGTAGACACACACACAGGTACAGTTCCTGCATTTTTTCCTCCCTCTCTCTCTTTCTCCTTCAAACCGGAAGTAATTAACCCCTCCCTCACCACCCAGGACTGAGTGTGTGGTCTGATAAGAGGTGGAGCTCCTGTGCTGATTGATGGGAGCTGTCTCCGCTACCTTTTACAATGTGGTTTTCCGCACCGGAGGC
>VUQI01004474.1:2791-14733 GCA_015106735.1 Paratilapia polleni | reverse complement strand
GAACAAAAGGCAGCCAACATCCAAAGAAGAGTTTTGAATGTCCTTCAAGAAGCCTGGAGAACTATTCCTGAAGACTGCTTAAAGAAATTACAAGAAAGCTTGAATAAGAGAGTTCAGGCTGTGCTCAAGAATAAAGGTGGTTATACCAAATATTCTCTTTCAAGCTCATTAGAATTGTACAAACATTGTGGGCGGCTGTGGCTCAGGAGGTAGAGCGGGTCGTCTACTAAGGAATGTCAGTGGTTCAACCCCTGGCTCCCCTAGTCTGCATGCCGAAGTATCCTTGGGCAAAATACTGAACCCTGCATTGCCCCCGGTGCATTCATCTGAGTGTGAGTGTGTGTGTGAATTTTAGCTAAGTGCTTAAGTGTAGATAAAGCGCTGTATGAATGTATGGGTGACTGAGTGCATGTGGCATGTAGTATAGTATATATTTGAGTACTCAAAACTGAGTAGAAAAGCACTATATAAGTACCAGTCCATGTACCATTTTCTAGCAAAATATAAAGAAATTAGGGGTGGCTCAAGATTATGCACAGTACTGTACTTCAAGGGATCTCTGGAATTAAATGTTATGGAGAACAAAAATAAACAACAAGCTGTTAGTGTTCAATGCAGCCCTGGTGGAGATTTTGTTATCAAGATTTTTTTTGTTGCTCGGGGAAAAAAAAAAAGGGTTGACCACCCCGTCAGATGATTTTAAGTCAGTTAGATAAGATTATTGTAACAATGCTGAGGGCTGTTCTTGATGAACTGCCAAGGAGATTTTATAACTGAGTTTAGGGGAAGTTATCTATGAAAAAGATAGATAACAGCAACATATACAGTTCACCGACCGAAATGTGAACACTAAACAGTTGGCACAGCTGAACTAATATGTATGCACATGTAATAACTACAAGTATACACGAGACTTCTCTGTGGGATCAAAGGGGGGACATTAGTGCTGGCTCTGGGTTGTCACTGTGTGACCTCCAAGAGCAAGGGGACTGTTGTTTCCTTGTTTATAGCCAGTCATGCTTTGTTGTTTGCATGTTCCGTATTTCCATGGTTGGTTTGATCCCACAGAAAGCTGGGTTAGAGAAGAAGAAACTCAGTAGAGACTCACAAAGCATCTCTCATTAACATATACAAATTTTATTCTCTCAGGCAAAGTCAGTTATCGTTAATAGTAAAAATAAAGAAATAGCCTTTGAGATGTATGAATAGATATACATGAAACACACTGATGCATACAGTACAGACTGTGGAAGCAGCTGACCCAGTGTTCATGAACTCAAAGTGAGGAAGAATGCCAAAAAAAAAAAAAAAAAAACCCAAACACTTCCCTAGTGTTGCACTTTAAATGCCAAAGATCGTGGATTGAAGTCCTGCTTCTTGCAGTTTTAAATGGCTGTAGTCATGACAACCTGAATGTTGTTGAGTATTCAAATGCTCAGATTAGGGCAGCAGTGAGTATAATTGTGATGCACTGCATTTGTATTGTACAGGTTTTGTGATTACAGCATGAGTCACAATGTGCATCTGTGGACAAAGCTTTCTCTTTAAAATTTTCTTCACACTGTGTTTTTCAGGCATTTATTTTGAGTAGGAAATCAAATGCTGAGGATTTGTGCAAAGAATACAATGAATAAAGTTTATCAGAGATGCACAGCAGTAGAATGTCCTAGTTCCAAAGCTGTCTGAAGCACAGTTGTCCTTGACAGAAAAATTTTTAATTAGCAGTACAGCCGCAGCAAACACATGCAAGTGAGACAACACGCATAAACATCCAATAAAAGACATAATTGGTAATAGTTTTGCCCTGCAAGTTCAGTAAAAATAATGAATTTAGAAGCAACTGCTTGGGAACTTGGACCAAAATAATGATAAAGTGCAAGAATGCTGTACGTCAATAGAATGATTTTCATTGGTGAACAAGGGCTTTCATTGTGCTCAGTTATGGATTACTTGTTATTTATGCATAACAATTCATGCTCAAACTGGCTTTAATGACTTTTTTCGTGTTTTGATATGCAAGACTAACTTTTGAGTCTTACTTGAGAGATAACTGTGAAATTATTCATTTCTAATGGATAAACTGTGTCCATCCATCCATTCACTTCTGCTTATCCAATTCAGGGTCACGGGGGAGCTGGAGCCTATCCCAGCTGTCATACGGTGAAAGGCGGGGTACACCCTGGACAGGTTGCCAGTCTGTTGCAGGGCTAACACAGAGAGAGAGCTTTCAAGCGCACATTCACACCTACGGCCAATTTAGAGCCACCAATTAACCTGACGTGCATGTCTTTGGACTGTGGGAGGAAGCCGGGGTACCTGGAGAGAACCCACAAAGGCACAGGGAGAACATGCAAACTCCACACAGAGAGGTCCCAGCCAGCAGGTGGATTTGAACCCAGGACCTCTTTGCTGTGATGTGACAGTGCTAACTATTATGCTGCCTGGATAAACAGTGTTTTTATGAAATGCAATAAACATTCGTGAACTGGCCCAGGTAAGCCACAAGCAGTAAGCATGCTATTTACATACACCACTGGGTTTATATACTACACACACATCATCAAACATGAGGAGACATACACTGAAATCCCTTTCTGTACATCAAGCTTTCCGGAGCTGTATTTGACTGTGACTCAGTCTCTCTTTCTTGAGGCAAAGCCACTTGCATGCAGATAACCACAAACAAACAGGGCAAATAATTGCTTATACAAATAAAATATGAAAAAGGAAAATGTGCAAAGGCATGCGCATTATATGAGCAACTGCTGAGATGCTGCATGAGCAGAAATGCAAGAACACACACAGATTCAGTGGATATAGTATTATTTTAAAGAGAAGAGCAAGTAACCATTGTTGTTCCATTTATGAATAAAAGAAATATTTCCAAAGCTGAATATGTAGTTAATGTCATATATGTCTTCCATCTTTCATTTTCTCTTAGTTGGCAGCATCATATGTAGCATCCAAAGCAGGCAAACATTCAAAAAGAGCTCAAAATGCAGTGTCTACTCATGAAAAATAGATTGCTCTATAAAAAGAACCTACAATCTATAACCTCCAGTCTCTGTGAGCTGCTCCGACCACAGATTACATTTATGGAGTGGTGCTAAAGAGGAAATTGTTAACAACATCTCTTGGTTTTGCAAAAAGGTTTAACCATAAACAGTAAATTAAAGAGATGACACTCATTTGCTTGTGGCATTTTGGCTGTCACTATCTATGCTCTTTGAAACCAGAAATAACAACCAAGAGATCTGACTGACTGGACACTGCACAGCCATAAAGTAACTGGTCAATCACAGTGTGTTGATGCTCGAAGTCATACTCTGCCATATTTTCTACTTTACTCTAAACAAGATGATGATTTACAAAATAAACATTCATATTGTACTGGAGACTTGAAACTTGGAATTAAGACCTGTCACAAACTGGCTCAAGGTACACTCATGGTAAAAAGAAAGTACACCCTCTTTCAGTTCTAATGTTTTACATTTCAGGACATAATACAAATAGTCTGGTCCTTAGCAGGTCTTAAAATCAGGGAAATACAACCTCAGATGAACTACAAAACATGACATATTACACTGTGTCATTTTTTATTTAACAAAAATTAAGCCAAAATGCAGAAGCAGTGTGTGAAAAACTGAGTACACCCTTACTGCTTCCATAGGAATTAAGAGGGAAAGTAGCAGCCAGGTGCTGCTAATCAAATGCACTTGATTAAATGATCATCATCAAGTTTGAGCACCTCCATAAAAGCAGAGGTTTTGGCAGTTTGCTGGTCTGGAGCATTCAGGTGTGTGTTAACACAATACCAAGGAGGAAATGATCAGCGATGATCTTCGAGAAACAGTTGTTGCTGCCCATCAATCTGGGAAGGGTTATAAGGCCATTTCCAAACAATCTGAAGTCCATCATTCTACACTGAGAAAGATTATTCACAAGAGGAAAACATTCAAGACAGTTGCCAATCTTTCCAGGAGTGGACATCCCAGCAAATTCGCAAGTTCAGACCTTGCAATGCTCACTGAAATTGCCAAAAAAGACAAAAAAACCAAAACAAAACAGAGCTACATTTCAGAATCTACAGGGCTCAGTCAGCATGTTAAATGTTAAAGTTTATGACAGCACGAGTAGAAAAAGACTGAACAAGTATGGCTTGTTTGGAAGGGTTGCCAGGAGAAAGCATCTTCTCTCTAAAAAGAACATGGCAGTACAGCTTAGGTTTGCAAAGTTGCATCTGATAAAAACCACAAGACTTCTGGGGCAATGTACTTTGGACAGATGAGACCAGTGTAGAAATGGTTGGCCATAATGCACCACGGTTGGTGAAAACCTAACACAGCATATCAGCACAAACACCTCATACTGACTGTCAAGCACGGTGGTGGAGGAGTGATTGGGCTTGTTTTGCAGCCACAGGACCTGGGCACCTTGCAGCCGTTGAGTCAACCATGAACTCCTCTGTATACCAAAGTATTCTAGAGTGAAATTTGAAGCCATCTGTCTGACAGCTAAAGCTTGGCAAACACTGGGTCATGCAGCAGGACAATGATCCCAAGCACAGCAGCAAATCTACAACAGAATGTCTGAAAAAGAAAACAATCAAGGTGTTGCAATGGTCCAGTCAAAGTCCAGACCTCAACCTGATTGAAATGCTGTGGCGGGACATAAAGAGAGCTGTACAAAAACAAATGCCCACAAACCTCAATGAACTGAAGCAACGTTGTAAAGAAGAGTGGGCCAAAATTCCTCCACAACAATGTGAGAGACTGATAAAGTCATACTTCGAGTTATTGCTGTTAAAAGTGGTTCTGCCTCCAAGACAAGACACCACCCAAGACAGCGCCCACAAGACAGTGGGCAGGAAAGTGTTTAGTGAGGTGAGAAATGAAGTGATAAGTGGGGTCAATATCACTAATGATAATTAACTGAGCTTTTTTTTTGCATCCATAGAAGGTGCCCTGTTGATCAACAGAAATAATTTAGTTTTAAGGCACTTCAGCAATTCATCTATATTTTATATACAATCTCTAGGTTTAACTTTAAATTTATAAAAGCCCGGCTGAAAATTGTGTTCCATGGGGATACTGACTGACGTCATCAAGGTTGTTAAAAAGCTCTTCAGTAGCAGGGACCCTGGGGTGGTTCTTTAAGTAAGACTCTGCAGGTTGTTGGGGGTGTCCTGGTTGACAAGCCTCTGCAACACTGCATGGAAGTCGGGGACAGTGCCTCTGATTTTTTGATTTAAAATCCACTGTAGTGGTGTACAGAGGCAAAATTACAAACAAAAAAAAAAAAAAAATAATAATAATTGTGTCATTGTCCAAATACATATGGACCTAGCTGTAAATACATTTTCTATTGCTTGATATAAACAGAAGTTATTCTACATTGCCAAATGCAGTCGTGCATGATCCCTCGGCCATGTAGAACAGAAGCCCAGCCTTTCTCACCCTCTGCAAATCTAATCTCCCTTTCTTCTTCTCCCTACATGAGTGCACTGACAATATTACCTTCCCATATGGAGAATATTACTCTAGTATGCCATCTGTACTATCATCCTATCATCCCCTTGAGCGTGTGACTGAGTGTGTGTTTGTGTGAGGATTAGAGCCTGTGGGAAAATGAGCAAAAAGAGTAGCATGCATGTGCATGTCTATAGTGTGATTGAGTGCAATGGAGAGGAAATGTAAGTGCCTGTTAGCTCATGCCAGTAATTCATCTGTGTAATACCTGTTTTCATAAAGGTTGGGACACTGTTAAAATATAAATAAAAACAAAATATAATGATTTACAATGAATTAAAACACTATTAAAACTGTACAAACACAACATGGCAAATGCTGAAAGTGACACATTTTATTGTTTTGGAAAATGTCCATTTTAAATTAGTTTTAACTTCTTAGGGTTGTATCTCTGAATTTTTAAAAGATTGCCATATCAGTGCCCCAACTTCTTTGAAAACAGGATTGTGACGACAGTGTAATAATTCCCACATATAGCTGATTATAATGGTACTTGTTCTTTTTTCTGTGGAAGCATCTTCAGGATTCTTTCGCTGTCTTCACACGCAGTCATCATTGTTAATTTCATGCATATAAGATGACTGATCAAGAAACTCTTTCAGTCTATGCAGCCTCTCTAGCATCTCCTCTTCCATCCTCAGCAGTGTTGGGGTCGTTACTCAAAAAAAGTAATGTACCACGTACTCGTCACTCTTTAACGTAATGCATTACGCTACTCAATTACTGCCTGGAGAAAGTAATTTGTTACATTGCTCTTTATATTGCTTTTGTGTTACTCCATAACATATCCTGAAATGCATTGTCACATAATTACGAGTTAACAATATAAAGCAGAGTCCCATACACTGACACAAATCCCTATCCTAATGAGGACAAACCTATGATCTTAGTGTTTATGTTTGAACACAAAGCCGACAACACAAAGCAAAGTTGAAAACCAGCCCAAAGAGACTTCAGAGTGATTGATTGTCACAGTTATTCAACTGTAGAAACGTGTACGGGTAGAAATGAAGGCTACAGTGCTACAAGCCTGACTGCTCATCATTGCCTTTGTTAGCTGTTGAAGATCAGGCTCTGGCTGCTTGGCTGGGTTTGGCATAAACTGGCATAAAACTGGCTCTGTGTTGGCATGCTGTCTGTGCAGATGTTTGCAAAGAGCTGATGTTGTATTAACAGTGTAATGCAGTTGTTTCTGTCCTGGATGCTGTTTGCAATTTACCATCGAGCTCTTGTCTTTGTGTGCAATAAAAATAAAAGTAATGTCCATATCTCCACTTCCCAGAAGTTGTAGACCTCTGCCGTTTTCCTCCTCCGTGCACAGGAACTGAAATCAGCTGATTGTAGCACAAGTGCACAGGAAGAAAAAGGCATGTTGATTTTTTTTTCTTTCTGTCTGCCCACCATGCAGATAATTTGTAATGCAAGTACTGTAACATAATTACTGAATTGCTCTTTGTCATTTGTGCAAAATGCCTGGACCTGTTGACATCAAATATACAACAATTTGTTTTTCAGCAAGAGTCTTTTAGAGGAGTTTGTTAGTGTAGCGGCATTATAAATTATGTTTAGCAAGCCAAAACAAAAAAGTGGTGCTCAAAATAGGATGGAGAGAAGACAGCAGGATGAATATACTGCTACGACTTAGGATTTGAGCAGTGTTGTCAATGACTGCTGAGCGCAAGGCCTGAAAGATGAAGTTCTGATGGGTGAGTAGTTCATGTTTTTGTAAAGGATTGAAACATTGTTACCACTTATATGTTGAAAATATGCACTTATACTGTAATATGTGTGTGTGCTGGTCCATTGGAAATGATTATTGACAATTATTGAATGAGAAATGAGTGTGCTTGTTTGATACGGTGATCCTGTCCAGTCAGACTGTGAGGACCTGTGGGTAATGGGATTCTCTCTTTTGCTCCATAATTATAGACGCTGCAGTTGTTTTTATGTTACTTTACTAAGGCTAAATCTGTTTTGGGTTTGTGGTAGCCTAGCTGAAGAAGCTGAGTGAGTTTATAGCATAAGCTTAAATAAATGTGTCCATTTGCCCGACCTATGACTGCAGTTGTAGTCCATGGTGCTAATCAAAAGCTAGAATGATGCTATTGATACTATTGATTATTGCTATATGATGTTATTTTTGCACTTACAGTGTGCGCGTGTGTGTGTGTATGAGAGAGAGAGAGAGACAGAGAGAGAGAACATGTCAGATGCTGTGTTTGCTCCGGTACAACGTGGCGGTAAGAGCCTGTCAGTGAGATTAAAGTAATGTGTTACAAAGTAATGTATTACACCCAACACTGATCCTCAGGAAGAAATATAAACACATTCCTGTCCTATCTTTTTCTTTCTAGCCTCACCAGCTGCCTGAAAGAAAGAAAGAAAGAAAGAAAGAAAGAAAGAAAGAAAGAAAGACTACAAAACAAAATGGAGCAGAATGGAGTGTTTCCGTCTGCTAGGCATGGTTAATGCATATGTACCTGCTTGTATGGATGGACACAGATGGGTAAGGTATGCCAATATTATTAATATTCTAGGTATTCACACAGCCTTTACATGGCTGGATAAATCTGAAATGGATAGCAAAAAGTCCCCTTTAAAAAGGAGCAACAGCAGTGGATCCTCAAGGCAGTTTGTGATCGTGTTTAGTAAGTACCCTCTGGTGACTCTTCCAACTAAAAGGGCCCCAGATGGGGAGGCTTTGACCTTATTTTGAACTTTTTCTGCACTGCCAAAAGGTAATGTGAATGCTCATCTAGTTTACATTTCCCAAGTCAGTGCCTCTCTAAATTAGGTTAGGATTGAAAATGTGTCACCGTTATTATAACACAGACTGAACATGTTTGCCACACAAACAGTTTAAAATTTTTATTTATATTATAAGGGTGATTCATCCATAGCTTGGAGCCCACTCTACTTACAGTGCAGTAATGATTTTTATTAGCATCCAATCATGCTTTATTGTCTGGGTGTTCTTTTGATTGACTGTGAGGAAACATGCAATGAGAGGAAACAGTGTACTGTAAGTAAAATAATAATTTTCTTTTTGCTTCTAATTTATCTTAAACATTTTCAAATATATACTCCCCGGCCACTTTTTAGTTACACCTGTTCAACTGCTCATTAACACAAATATCGGAGGTCAGAGGAGAATGGATAGATTGTTTCGAACTGATAGAAAGGCAAAAGTAACTCAAATAACCACTTGTTGCAACTGAGGTATGCAGAAGAATATCTCTGAATGCACACCACATCGAACTTTGGAGTGGATGGGCTATAGCAGCAGAAGAACACACCAGGTGCCTTTCCTGTCAGCTGAGAACAGGAAACTGAAGCTACAGTTTGCACGGGCTCACTAAAGTTGGACAATAGAAGACTGGAAAAATATTTTCTGGTCTGATGAGTCTTGATTTCTGCTGCGACATTCAGATGAAAGGGTTCCGAATCTGGCATAAACAACATGAAAGCATGGATCCATCCTGCCTTGTTTGAATGATTCAGGCTGCTGGTGGTGTAATGGTGTGGGGGATATTTTCTTGGCACACTTTGGGCCCCTTAGTACCAAATGAGCACCTTTAAAACACCACAGCCTACCTGAGTATTGTCGCTGACCATGTCCATCCCTTTATGACCAGAGTGTATCCATCTTCTGATGGCTGCTTCCAGCAGATGGCCTCTCAATCCAATAGACCACTTTTGGGATGTGGTGGAACATCATGGAAGTGCAGCCGACAACAGCAGCAACTGCGCGATGCTATCGTGTCAATAATAACCAAAATCTCTGAGGAATGTTTCCAGCACCTTGTTGAATCTATGCCACGAAGAATTAAGGCAGTTCTGAAGGCGAAAGGAGGTCTGACCCAGTATCTGTAAAGTGTACCTAATAAAGTATCTGGTGATTTTAGATTTTAAAACTTTAGTTTGGAGTCTCTTGTTGACAACAGCTTTTGGATTACAATAGACACATTATTAAGACTGATGATTTTCACAAGGAACTTGGGCAGTAACTGTAAGTACCAACATCATTAGCAGGTAAACAGTGTTGGCAAAACTATTTAGATGTTTTAAGCAAAAATAACAGTACCATGGGATAAAAAATAAAAAAAAACTCCATGATGAATTTAAAATGGCACAAAAAGATTACAGAACATACAGTAAATAGTGCAATGTCATATATTCCGTGTTCATTTTTGGGGCTTTGAACATGCATATTCCAGCCATAAATGTATTTTGTCAGGACTCTCTGGATGTGTATAAATTGCACTTGATCCCTCAAAATCGATTGCTGTTAAGTTTACTGCACCTCTGAGAAGAGTGAGAATGTGAGTGGACAAAAAACTAGAGAAATGTTTGAAAATGGAACCACGATTCTGTTTGAATTCAGTATGCAAGGTCTATATCTGCAGGTAGTTTTCCTTGTGGCCCAGAGTATCTTTGAATAGGTTTCATTTAATTACGTGCTAGTTCGAATTCAAAGTTCATATTTTTTTGAAAAAGAGACAGTCCTACAGTTTTAACCTACTACATGCAGTGTTATGTACCTATAGCCCCACCAAAAGTGACTAGATGTTGAAATATCCAGAATAATTTTAAAAAGCCTATGTCCATGTGCAGAATTTTGCAAAGTAACAAGTAACAATAGCTGTGTGTGGCAGCATAGCATAAAATCTGCCTTTGAAGTAATATAAAAAATGTTAAATTTCATAACATACAGAAAATTCAGTAAAATAAAAGTAACTACAAATACAGTCATTTGCCTTGCTTTTCCTTGTTGTTGCTTCCTTATCCATCCTTATTTATTGATAAGATGTTTTTCAATGGTCAGCTGGTCAATATGCTGATGTAATGTGTTTGTACATTTCTAATACATTATATTCTAGTGATTGGACATCCCTCTCTTTTTCTAATATGCTCACAAGCTGGAGTACACGCACAATGTGACACATTCTGGAGCATTAAAACCACACATCCAAGCACCACAAGAGTCTGCAACTGTGTTTCACTTGGTTTTGCTTTGACACGTTTCTTTATGATTAGAAAAGAAAAACTCCAAAGGAACCTCCATGTGAGGCAACATGTTTTGCCATGTGGTGCTGTGCCTAACTGCTGCATCATAAGTAAAAGAGTCAGAAGTCTGCCTTTGGCTCAGCCAGGAAAATCCTGCTGGGCTGCAACCAGAAAAAGAAACACCAGCACAGAGGATGCAGACTATGGCACATATCCTCTCAGTACACACACATACAGACAAGTTTGTAATGATGATAGAGGGATTTTCTTTATGTTTGTGTAATTGTGAAATAAAGAAGACAGACACACAGAGTGCTACGGCATAAAAACAGAAGCAAGGGAGTGTCCATCCATCACTGTGACTGTCTGAAGGGCCAGATCGATTGCGCGCGTGTGTGTCTGCATGTTATTTGATGCACTCCACTACCTCAGACAGAAGAGCCAGAATGTGAGTGGGCAAACTGTGATGTGACTTTTGAAACACAGGCACACATCTTTGCCTGCTGTCTCATACACACATGCACAGACACACACGCACATGAAAACACACAGGTAAGCCACTGAGCTTAAGGAGATAAATACCAATGCTGTCAGAAGAAAAAATGACCTCTAAGGCCAATAAACACACAAACAAGAACAAGTCCACACGTACACAGCAGCTGTCCTTCTATAGCATAAAGGTTAGATGACTTGCTTTCACTCAGTTGCAAAGTGTATGTGTGTGTGTGTGTGTGTGTGTGCATACACAAGTGTTTGTGTGCATATGTGCATAAGTGTATCTGCCACCATGATAATCAGCAAAGAGTGCATAATTAATTATTTTCCTCTATTTCCATGAGAGGCTTTCTCTCTCCTCATATCAGTCCAGCTACTGCTCTGATCAGTTTAATAGCTTTTTTGCTTCCTACTCCATCTCTTCCTATTTGTAAGTGTGATGAATTACCTGCTGGTTACCTAGGAATCCGTTACCCCAGCAGAATACCAAATGGCCATTAGGGATGAATTGGTTCACGGCCAACACTGCCCTTAAGGTTGGAGTCTCCTAGATAAGCATACATGGTTTTAACTATTACAGAGACCAACATGCACGTTTTTAATCACACATGCACAAGCACCCAAAACACACATACACACACACATGCTAGGTTTCACCATTTACAGTGAGAGTGGGAATATTTTAGGAGTACAGATAGTTCAGCTTCAATAACACAACAACGAATGCACTTTTTTGTGTGTCTTTTTGTGTAAATGTTAGCGTATGTGTGCAGAATCACACCTTGGTGTGTGCGTGTGTGTGTGTGCGTGTGTGTGTGTCTCTGTGTGTGTGTGTCTGTGTGTGTGTGTGTGTGTGTGTGTGTGTCTGTGTGTGTCTGTGTGTGTCTGTGTGTGTGTTTATCAACAGCTCCA
>VUQI01004457.1:0-28047 GCA_015106735.1 Paratilapia polleni | reverse complement strand
ATGTTTTTATCTAATGGGCTACAGCAGTGATGTGGATGCTCTACCGATGTGCTGTGGTGAAGAGAGAGCTGAGTGTGAAAGAGAAGCTGTCGATTTACCGGTTGCCCTACCTTCCTACCATCACCTATGACCACGAACTGTTGGTAGTGACTGAAAGAATCAGACCACGAAAATGAGCTTCCTTCAAAGGATGTCTGGGTTCTCCCTTAGAGATTGCATGAGGGGCTCAGCCATTCAGGAGAAACCAGGATACCTCCTGAACACCTCCTGGGTGAGGTATTTCGGGCATGTCCAACTGGGAGGAGACCTCAGGGCAGACCCAGGACACACTGGAGAGATTACATCCTCAGTGTCTTTGCAAAAGAGCTGTAGGCGGTGGCTGGGCGAGAAGGAGGTCTGGGTATCTCTACTCATACTGCTGCCCCCGCGACCCTGACCCAGATAAGTGGCAGAAAATGGATGCATGGACAGGACATAACATTTAATGATAAAAATACAATCACAATGTTGAATGTGATCAAAATGTAAATCAAAGAAATAGTGCATTTAAAGAACTGAATACGAGACTTTATCTTGATATTTTTATTTTGCAGTCAAAGAAGGCACTTACAAAAAAGTGGGTGACAAAGTCATCCTCACTCCAGGCCCTGTGTCTGTTCCCATCACCAGCATCAAGTGGAGACATGACCAGGGTATCGCTGTGGAGTGGTCCAGAGACAAACCTTTCACCAACTTGCGCATCCGAGGTACATTCACTCAAGATTTTAATGCACATACATACACAGATTTTACATTTTTAATGTTTACAAGTAGCATATTTTTAAAAAAAAAGTGTTTCCTCTTATTGAAAAAGTACATACCTGAAAGTATCCTTAAATGTCTTCCTTAATTTAACCCCTGAAAACACACCAAACATGAAGGCTTTGGTATGGTAGCTGATTCCCTTTAAATACACCTAAACCCTTACTTAAATCATATGTTCAGGGCTCCAGTCACTGAGGCCTAAAGACTGCTTGGTGACCGCCTGACAACCACTGGTTGCTAGGGAAAAACATGTATTCCCCGGCTTGGTAGTTGCGGGAAGTTGTTGGCTGTTGCTAGGCGAAATTGTTTGCAAAGAGGTATACAGTGCTGAACTGATTACTTTGGTCACTAGCAGACTGCCACAGTCACCTGTAATTTGTATGGAAGGTGCCGACTTGTCTGCAAACACTTGCCAACTGCTCACCAAGCGGCTGTGAAACTGTGAAAAGTGTGACGCAAACTGGAAACGGAGACCGTTCACCTTCAAAGTAAAAGTTGCGCCTTTTTAAACTTTTACTTTGAAGGTAAGACACACTTTTTCCAAGTTTGACTTCCGCTTGGTGGTTAGTTTGCGAGTGTTTGCCAACAATTCACCGTCTTCCACACACCGGGGTCCACGTCAGTCTGCTGGTGACCAAAGCAATCACAAGGCGGTTTTTGGTGTAGCACCCTCTTTGCGATCTGTTTCACCCAGCGACAATCAGCAAATTTCAGCAGCCACTAGCTAACCGGTCAGGTAACACATTTTTCCATAGCGACCGGAGGTTTCCAGGCCTGTGTGGCTGAGGCCTTAATTAACAAACTAAGTAGATTTTAAGGGGTAGATTATCAATTTAAGGTGTTATTAGGTATTAACTTTTAAGGAACTCTTAGAGGAAAACACAAAGATATTGCATGTAATTCCTCAGTTTTCACCTAAATTGAAAAAGTGTACCTTAAACAAAAAGATTTGCCTTAATGTGTTTTTGTTGACTTTAAGTGCTTTATTACTGTTTTAAGTACTTAAACTTGCAGGTAATTTTTACCTAAGTGGACTGTATTAATATTATTTGGGGATTTTAAATACATTTAAGAGATGGGTTGGTCCATTTTAAGGAAGTTTTACCTCTAAAAAAATCCCTTAAACTGTGCAGATAACACTAATATATTTCAATACAGCAAAAATTCACATTTACGTTCTAATTATCCCTTTTCAGTCCATTAAAATACCTTCACGTCATACTTTTAGATGGCTGTACGGTGAACACCTCTACTGGGGTGCTCACGATCTCAAACCTGACTCTACAGGACAGTGGCAGCTACACGGCAGAGATCAACAACGCAGTCATGAGCACAACTGAAATCCTCGTTATCAGTAAGTGGAGGGATTTTGACTGAAGTTGGTTTGTTTTTCACCTGATTTTAAATAAAAATGCTTGGTTGTCTGCTCCTTTTTTTCTGTCAGCCACCGTCCCTCAACCCACCGTCTCCACATGGTGCCACCCTCAGATGACCTACTGTATTCTCACCTGTGAACCCAACATCACAGACGACGCCAAACCGATCACCTATTACTGGATGATGGGTGACATGGTGAAACAGTCTCCAACCAATCAGCTCAACATAACAGCGGTACAAACACGATCTGGTTGTTGAGTCAGATGGTCGTTTGTTTTTGTCCAGACAGTTTCTCACCACAATAGGACCATCAAACAAAAATATCAATATATTATGAAATATCAATTAAAATATCAAGACATTTTATTACAGGTTTATGTGCATTTGGCCTTTAAGCACTTAATTTATAGAGCATCTGTTTGCTTTTTCCTCATTATTTAAAGACCAAAAATGACCATGAGAGTGAATAAATGAAAGCACAGATTTAATTAAATGGAAATCATCAAGTGAAAAGATGCAGGCTAAAGCTTCAGCTTGTAACACATATACTTTTTACATAAAGCATATTCTATATGGCCACACTTACAGACCAAAGAACATAACAGCAACTTAAATGCTGAAATTTGTCCGCTGTGTTCATCTGGGAGGAAAGTTATCCAGATGAATCCAGAAAAAATTGTGGCTTACAGACAAGCCTGTCTGAATCTGAGTTTTCAAGGCATGCCATGGCTGTGTGTGCACCTGTTGTCGTCCTGGGTCTTGGACCCAAATTTTTGAGTTTTTCTACTTTTATATTCTTGCTAGTTGTTCTCTGTTTGGTTCTAAGTTGTTTTTATTGTTAGTTTTAGCTTTCAGTTATTCTTGAGTATTATGAGTCTTCAGTTTTGGTTACATTTAGTTTATATTTTGTCGTGATGTTATGTGGATAGTGAGGACCGAAATGCAGACTCAGAACTAGCAGATTAGAACAGGAAGCGAACCTTTATTTTGGCTGAAGATGAAGTCCAGAAACACACAGTCCATTGAGGAAGCAAATAAAATTCATAAACAGCCAAGCATGCACAGGAACCACAGGAGGGAAGCAGGCTGACACAGAGGGAGTACAACAGTATGAAGCAACAAGGAACAGAGACAAACTGAAGCCTTAAATACACATGAAGCAATCAAGGGGAGTGGATACAGGAGGGTGACAAGACACAGCTGAAACCAATCAAAGACGGCAGGACAGGGAAAGCAAAACTGAAAACAAGGCACAAAGACAGAAGTTACCAAAATAAAACAGGAAGTGCAAAACATCAAACACAGAGATGGAGACTTGACAGCCACAGAAAACACAGGAGGGCAGGAAAACCAAAACTCAAGGAATAAACTACTATGAAATAACTACAAATTACGAAAAGAGGCAGAACTAAAACTGAGAACAAAATCATGGAAAACAAAAGATATAAGCTAGAAGACAAAACTCTAAATGGGAAAGAACCAAGAATAATACAATAATTATAACCTGAAACCAGACTGCAAAAAGTGGCAAAACTAAAACTAAGAATGAAATCATAAAACTAGAGATACAAACTACAATGCAAAACTCAAGATGACCAGAACAAATAACAAATGAAGCGGAAAACATATAACAAATAAACCAAACTAGAACTCAAAGTGCAGGGTCAAAAGACCCCGGACCATGACATATTTATGGTATTTGATCATTCCCCTCAGTGTTTCTCTCTGTTTTCATCCTGCTGTGTTTTCCCTTGTGTTAAGATAATTGTGTTCACTGTTTGTCTGGATTGCTATTAATTTCCTGTTTTATTTTGGTAATCGTTTGTCTCCTCCAGTATGTCTAACATTTAGTTTTACCTGCCCTCTTGTCTGATTGTCCTCTCCTGTGTTCCTGATTATTGTGCATGTGTATAAATAGTCCTGTCTTCACTGTAGCCTTTATCTGAGGGGGGTGCTATGATGTGAGATTAATGGCTTAGCGAGGTATGTCGAGCTTAAAGTCAGAGTTTTCTGTGTCAAGAAAGTGGCTCTCTTTTTACCTGACTAAATCATCGTGGTAACTGATGCTGAACACATAACCTGGTCTGGAGCAGGTTATGTTCAGAGTTTTGGTTTAAAATCAGCTGGAAGCGCTACGTTTTCACGAATTCTTTTATTTATGGCATGTTTTAAGTGCCGTGTAAATTCTCTGCTGGGGGAATACGTTTCATTTGTGCAAGTTGTTACAGCAGTGCAAATCGTGCATGCATTGTCGCTGGAATGTGGATGCATTCAGTTGGTGAAGGAGTAAGTGTATAAATGTTTTTGCATTTGATTCTAATCTGCTGCTAAGTCTCTTTTACACGGCTGGAGTTGCAGCTACTAGAACAGCAAATGAATACCTGTTCAATTAAGCGGGGGTTTTAGGTTTTATTAAGCCAGATAATGCAAAGAAAGCCTGGCTATGTTGAACTTCCTTCATAGTATACCCCTCTGATCAACTGTTGTTATCCCCTGTGTGTTTCTTGCCTGTTGGATTCTGTTTGTTTTTCTCCTCCTCCTGAATTTTGTAGTTTACACTGCAGCCCAAACCGCCTTAAAGGTACGTTTTCAGTTAACCCTTCCCTGTTTTTGGGTCTCCTTCCTGCACCTCTCATGACAGCACCAGTGAAAATTCACTATGAATGCACCAATCATGGCACATAGAAATCCAGGCACACAAAAAAACAATCGGTCTACACATTTTTTACAACAGAGAGTGAGATACAGAGTGAGCTCAAACTGTCAAATGATTATCTTTAGCTTCACGGAAATTCATTCAAAAAGTGTGCTACATTTGGAGGGAAACCTGGGTGTGTAGTCTGGCACCTTTGAGCCCCACTGGTGCTGTTGTTTAATCTGTACCATGTAATCAATTTAAAATGTAAAGTCTGTGTTTATGAGCTTCTCTGTTTTCTTTCAATTTCTAGAAGAATAGAGTGCGTTTGATAAGCTGTCAGCTGGAAAACCCAGTCAGCCATGGCTACAGTAAAAAAGTCATCAACCCATTCACAATCAGTGAGTTATCACTCCAACACATATCTTTATATTTAACAGCAGAGACTGTGGTAGTGCATCTTTTGATTACTGATACATTTTTACATATATTTAAAGATGAGGACACAACAAACTTAATTTATTCTTTCTTTCTTTCTTTCTTTCTTTTTTTTTTTTGCAGGGAATCAGGCGTTTCTGATCTTACCGTTACTGCTGTTTGTGGCGTTCCTGTTCCTGTCCTGCGTTATTTGGTGCAAATGCAGGTAAGAATCCACTAAAGATAACTCTGTATGAGTTTATCAGCATTATTTCATTGTACTGTATTTATTAATTGCATTTAGATTTAATCGTATGGAGCGCTTTTATTTATTTATTTATTTAAGCTTTGTGTGGTTTTCTTGAAATCAGTTAGGGATGGCACTGTTCTCTGAAAAGGATTAAAAAAAATGCTAAAATGACTTGCAAAACACACTTCGGTGGCTGTTAATGTAAGTGCCCAAGGAAAGTCTGTGTGTGGGAAACACTGATTACTTTGTAAATTAGAACCTGAAATTAAACGAGTTCTTGTCTGTGCTGTGGAAAAGAAGTTCTTGGACTTTTCAGATTCCTCAGTCTCCTTTATTCACACAAACATAAGGAGGATATGACGGTCTCTTTATTCTGCCTATAACGTCTTCCTTTTATCCTTGAAAATTTTCATCATAGTTTTAGCCATTTGTTAATTTTTTACATTATTTCGTTTTGTGTTTTTGCTTACAATTCACTTTAGTTTCAGTAAGAAAATCAGTGCATAAAACATATTGAAATTAAGCCCATGAGTACATAAAAAGAAAAATAAGGTTGCACCACTAAGGTTGTAGAAGAAGCATTCTCCTACATCTGTACCAGTGTGTGAGAAGGACATGATAATGAAGCTTCATTCTTCCTTTGGTTTCCATTAATCCAATCTGCTAATTCAAACTTCATTGAGCCTTTATATTTCAGAGGGATCAGATCACCAGACTCTGAACCTTTTATTGAAACCTCTCCTGTCTGATCTTGTAGTCTGCTATTTCCCGTCAGCTTCAGTGTCCTCAGCAGACTTCACCTCTTCTGCCTTCAAAATAAAACAAATCTGACTGGTGAACAAAACTTTCCTGCAATTTTATTTCTTCTTTATTTGTTGTTTTTAGGGTTTCTAAGCTGAGCAGTAACTCTTTTTGGACCAAACATTCATCTTGACAATATTACACTCTTTTTAAAAAAGATTCAATTCAATTTTATTTATATAGCCCCAAATCACAACAACAGTCGCCTCAAGGTGCTTTATATTTTAGGGTAAAGACCCTACAATATTAGACAGAAAACCCCAAGACGACGACCCCCTATGAGCAAGCACTTGGCAACAGTGGGAAGGAAAAACTCCCTTTTAACAGGAAGAAACCTCCAGCAGAACCAGACTCAGGGAGGGGCAGCCATCTGCCAAGACCGGTTGGGGATGAGGGACAGAGTTAATAAAAGCTAATGATTAAATGCAAGTAGTGTATGAACAGAAAGAGCCCAGTTTCACTGAAAAACATTTATTCTGTTGTTAGAATTAATACTTTTTAATTGAAGCGAGAATAGGAGGTTTTAAGAGATCTTTTTTGTATTCTCTGCATCTGTTTTCTTTGGTGTTCCTCGCTCCAAAAAGGTTTGAAAACCACCACTTTAGTAAGTAAAAATAAACCTCAGTGTGTGCGTTTTTTTATGGTGCTGAAGGAACATGTCTCTAAGAAAGTGTGTGTCGATGTGTTTTTAAAAGGCTTTGGGTGCTCGGATAATACCGGTTAAGGTCTTATCATGGCATTGATTTACATTATGAACAGTACATCAGCTCCAGACGTAACGCCTTACAAAAACACAGATCTGTTCTAAAAGTGCAAATATAGCTCTGAATTTCAGCTTCTCTCAATAACAACCGTGGAAGAAGTACGAAGCCGAAGTGAAACAGGCCATAGGAAAGTTAATTTAGGTTTTGGTCATCGTCACCACTAACTTTAGAGAGGTCAGTCTTTTCAGCTGATTAAAATGTGGGGGAATTTTGAAGCCTGAATGGGTGGAGCTGCAGCAGATGTTGGTGGTTGACTGCTCAGTACGATATGTGTAAGCCCAGAGTGGAAAGCATGTAAAACATGTTAAAATTATAACTGAATAACGAGGCATGTTTGTTAGTGAGCATGATCTTATTAATGTGGATATTTTTTGGTTTCCCAGCTGATTCCTCTGGAGATTGCCTGTAAACATGTTCATCCTGTCTTTGAATGCACTTTGAACTGATGCGTGCGCATTTTGATCCCAGCAGGTTGCACCATTTTGTGTTTGTTCTTATGACATTTTCCATAAACCCACACAGTGCCGAGCTTCTAAATGCATCCAGCGTAGACTGTGCATTAAAGAAACTTGTCTTTTTCTCCCTGCCCACCTGAAAACTTCTAGGACTTCGAAGACCAGAAGTCGCCACTGCTCCAACCGCTAACACCACTCTCTGATTGGCTAGTGGGGGATATGCCTGTCTTGAATGATAAGGATGAAGAAGAGTTGGCAGTGGTGAAGTACATCCCCCTGGAGAAAAGTCTGCCTTTGAGGCACCTGGAAATATGGGGAAAAAAATATGGAGGCTTATTAGGACCAACACAAAACCAAACAAAAAAGTTTGGACAGTGTAAATAAATAAATGTGTGAGTGTATAAATAAAAAAAATTTTTTTTTCCTTTAACAAAAAAAGCAAAGCTATGAATTTACAAAAAAGAAAAAATTCTTAAAGAAAGCAAATTTACAAGGGAAAAAAAAAACTTGGATATTCTCTGAAATTATAGGTCATAAAAAATTGGCAACAAAAAAAATCAGAAATTCACAGAAGTCACAAATTTGTACATTTGGACAGTTTATTAAGGAAAATAACTGGTAAAAATGTATTTTTCACAATTTAAAGAAGAACAGGCGAAGTCTTTTCTCATATAAAACAACATATAAAACAACCACGACTCTAGATATAACCTTCCCTTGTTTCATATATATATATATATATGTGTGTGTGTGTGTGTATATATATATATATATATATATATATATATATATTGCAGCAGCCTGTCATATCCTCTCATGCACTTATGATATATAGGATTTCTTTTTAGAGTCAACTTCTGAATTATATTATATATCTGAATTTTAATTATTATGACTTTATAAATGTATAAAGATTTACTGGTGTAGTAATGTCTGGCCTCTTGTTTTTTAAATGTTTTTAATACTGTTTATCAGTTACAGGATGGAAGGTAAAGGTTGCATCAAATAAACAGTCTGGGGTACAATCAGGACTGAACAACTGAAAGGAGGGAATGCCATACTTATTCTTAATGTGTGAGTTGTGTTTTTGGAGGCTTAAGGTGGACAAGCAGTCCATAAAAAGCAGTATTTCACATTAAAGTAATACACTTTATACCTTTATTAGCTTTATAATCAGGTTAAATAGCCTTTTCAAGCTGCTTTATATAACGCATTATTAACGTGTAGTGGCCATAAGATGTGGCTGGTAGCTAGCTTATTTCAAATAGCCTACCTAACTATGCTGTCGGTCTATAAAAAGTATTGTAGTTTGTCACATTTTGTTTAAAATGTGGACCTGCTACATAGTAGCACCTGTCAAAATTATGCAATGAAGTATAAAAACGTTTTATTAAATATTATTTGAAATGGTCAAATAGGGGTCAAATCTCTGTTTACACCCAAAGGACTTGTAGCAGGTTCACCTCGGTACTAACACATTGTAATTTTCACTTTCTAACTATATAAATGGCACAGAAACATACACGTTTACATGCTAGCTGAAAGTCAAGCTAAGCTAACCCGTCTTGTTAATTATATTTCAAACTTTTTTTTTTTTTTAAACTGCTGTTGTTTATTTTGATGTTTATATTGTAACAGACGGTGGAAAAGATGGACGTAGCTTCTGGGTCTGAAAAGTGAAGCCAACAGCCCTAAAGTGCCTTAAACCTGCATTCTTTCTAATGGCCACCATTTTATTTTATTTTCAGTTTCCTATTTTTATTTTTAAATTAAAGTTAGTAAAAGACAAAGGTTTAAGCATCAAATATAATTAAAGTGCCTAAAGTAAAAGTACTCATTATGCACAATCATATCCACAATATGGGATCATAATTAATGATGTGTGTATCACTTTAATATTGCAGCTGGAGGTGTGTACGGTATTGTAACGCAATCCAAATTTCCTGAAGAATTTTCGACTTTCGGTTTGTCGCTCCGTGGCTGTGACGCACTTAGATTTGTCTCTCCGTTTGCCATTTTCCTGCCATTTCTATTATTTCTTCACACTTTAAATGTCCAGCAGTTGTTACTAATATTATTAGCCGACTTTATTAGCCTAAGATGTTGGTACCTGTGGTCTTCGTAATGTTCTTGAGTGTGCTGATCGTCGTTGCAGGTAAGATGGACACTGGAAATGTCCAGTAGGGCGTAGCCTCGTGCTAAAGGTGTATGTTTTATTTTTAGTGTTATATAAATTTCACCATCTTATTAATGGCAATGTAAAGTAGTGTAATATTAGTGTACACACACCGTGGGGTGAAACAGATGTGTCCAGTAGTTCTCAGGACAAAAACCAGGAAGTAACCACTGTGAATATTTCGTCCTTAAAGTAGTTTACGAACAGTTTACGAAATTAGGGGTATACTTTATATGATAAACACACATTATAAAATGTAACCTGAAAGAATTTGTTTATTTACAAAAGTAAATGTGAGAAATCATGTTGATCTTGTTTTTAAGACACCTACAAGAAAGCGGGGGGTGAAGTTGTCCTCATTCCAGACTCTGTGTCTGATCCCATCACCAGCATCACGTGGAAACACGGCCGGGACATCGCTGTGGAGTGGTACGGAGACGAAACTGTGGAGTACAGGGACTTCAAAGGTACATTCACTCAAGATTTAACAGTAAATACATGTACACAGATTATATACTGATGCTTCAGAGTTCTGCTCCCATTGTCACCTTTAGAAAAAAATTGTGGAAACTATGATCACTTAAAATATATGAAAAGCCTTACACCTCAAAGCTCCCTGGTTCAAGATTGGGAAGAGATACAAACCCAGCCTCAAGGTAGGGTTGTCAGGAGGGGCATCTGTGCTGTGGTGACCCCTTGGGGAAATAAGGGAGCAGCTGAAAGTACCTTTTGAATATATATATGATCAGATAAGGTTGATTTTACAGGTTAAATTAGCAATTTAAGGTGTGAATTTGTTTGATTTGCTTCAAGTTCTGTCATTAATTTTTCAGGTGAAAAATAATGGCATTATAAGGGACTCTTTATAATATGTTTACCCTTTATTTGGACATTTATGCATATGTAAAAAAAAGTTGTGTTGATTCTTTATCCACTTTAATAGCACTCACATTTTTTTATGTGGATGAAATTACCCAAATATAATGAAGTAGGATTAAAAATAACAGGTTTATCTCAGTGGATTGTAAAATCTTAATAGGATTTGAATCATTTTTTTCCTGTCCCTGTGCTGTAAACGAAAGGATTCCTTTAATGGGTTTGGTGTGTTTTAAAATTCGAACAGACCCTTATACTGCATAGATAAATCTCAGATATATTAAAACGCACTGGTCTGTTGGGTATACTTACCAAAAATCCATTAAAGCACCTTCATTATTTAACTGTCATGCTTTTTAGGTCGATGTAACCTGGATACCTCCACTGGAGTGCTGATTATCTCAAACCTGACTCTACAGGACAGCGGCAGCTACACGCCAGAGATCAACAACAGAGTCATGAGCCCGACCAAAATCACTGTTATCTGTAAGTGGAGGAATTCTGACTGGAGTTTGTGTTTCACCTGATTTGAAATAAAAAGCATGTTGGTTTGTTCCCTTTTTCTGTCAGCCGCCGTCCCTAAACCCACAATCTCACAATCGTGCAACCCTGAGGTGACCCTCTGTACTCTCACCTGTGAAGCCAGCATCACAGATGACGTCCGACCAATCACGTATTCATGGGAGATAGGTGACGTAAAGAAAGAGTCTCCAACCAACCGGCTCGACATAACAAAGGTACAAACAGGATCTGGTTGTTCATGTAACAAGTCAGTTGCTGATTTTTTTTGTCCATAGAGTTTCTCACCTAAACCACAATATGACCATCAGACAGCAACGTTTAAAAAATAAAATAAAAACATTTTTTTAATCTAAATACTTTCAACACATTTTTACAGGTTTATGTAATTTAAAGGGGATCTATTTGTTTTTTCATCATTTTTAATAATAATAATTATTTTTAGTTTGGTCATTATTTAAAGTTTTAGGAAAATGACCACAAAACAACAACCAAAAACAACCACAACAGTAAATAAATGAGAGCAAGGAATTGAAGTAAATAGAACTCAAATTATTGTGTGGAAAGGTTTACCAGCAGCCTGAACTGTTGATACAAGGCAGGATGGATCCATGCTTTCATGAAATTTACACCAAATTCTGACCCTACCATCTGAATGTTGCAGCAGAAATTGAGACTCATCAAATGTTTTTCCAATCTTCTGTTGTCCAGTGTTGGTGAGTCTGTGTGAATTGTAGCTTCAGTTTCCTGTTCTTAGCTGACAGGAGTGGCACCCGGTGTGGTCTTCTGCTGGCTGTAGCCCATCTGGTTCAAGGTTCAACATGCTGTGCATTCAGAGATGCTCTTCTGCATATCTTGGTTGTAACAAGTGGTTATTTGAGTTACTGTTTCCTTCCTATCAGCTCGAAGCAGTCTGTCCATTCTCCTCTGACCTCTGACATCAACAAGGCATTTTCTCCCAGAGAACTGCTGCTCACTGGATATTTTCTCTTTTTCAGACCATTCTCTGTAAACTCTACAGATGGTTGTGTGAGAAAATCCCAGCAGATCAGCAGTTTGTGAAATACTCAGACCAACAACCATGCCACGTTCAGAGTCACTTAAACTTCCTTTCTTTCTCATTCTGATGCTCAGTTTGAACTTGAGTAGGTCGTCTTGACCACGTCTACATGCTTAAATGCACTGAGTTGATGCCATTAGGCCTGTGCCATATCATACCGTCTGCGATAGTACTGGTATAAATTTTTACGTGATGTAAAACTGGCATGTCGTGATATTGTTGCTACAGCAACGCCATGCGTTTACATTCCCTAGTGCATGCAACAACGAGAGAAGCCTGGGCACGTCTGAAAGCCTCCAGTTGACAATTTCGTAAAAAGGGAGGTACGTCAACAACCTCAGACAAAGTGCAATACTTTTCAAAATATGCAAGAAAATTGTTCCCGCTAAAGGTGAAAACAAAAAACTTGTTTCACCACTTGAGGCAAAAACACACCTTGAGTACAACCAGGCTATGAGCTGGTGATGTGCGACCCAAACGGTGAATGGAATTTACTGATGGGGTTACATGGTGGAAAAGCGGGGCTTTTAGCTGCTGGTTAAAAAGCTCAGGCCAATATAGGAAATATTTTTCAGTTTTGTTATGTGAGTGTTAAGCAGTTGTGTTATACTTATATTTTCCAGGGAAAACACTACCTAGGCTACTTTAGTGCTTACATTTGACTTATGCTGTGTCACTACTATTGCACTTTAATGCTGCTGCTGCTGGCACCTTGTTTCAGAAGATTCACACTTCAAGTTAGGACGTCTGTCATCAGTGACAGCAGCTCATTGGAAAAGAAGGATGGAAAATGCCCTTCATTGACTTACACTTATAAATGCTGCTGCCTGCAAGCTGCCAGCCTCAATAAAACGTTCACTTTTTTTATTTTTCTGTATCATCAGAAATATTATCGCAAATTCTGTTGAAATATCGTGGTATAATTTTGAGGCTATATTGCCCACCCCTAGCTTCCATATGATTGACTGATTAGATATTTGCATTAACAAGCAGGTTTACCTAACAAAGTGGCCACTGAGTGTTTGCAGAAGTCAGTCGAGGGGCAATCAATCAAAAGTAAGCTGGCTTTATAAAGATAAGGGGTAAGGGGCTAAATAAAGATAGCTATGGATTCTTTATGCGGAGCTACCCCAGTGGAGTGATATTGTTTTAAAGACATATTAGGAGAAATACAGCTCACAGCAGGCACATAGCAGTAATGGAAATGATCAGTCTAACTCATTTTTATTTTACATTTCCTGGAAATTCAGTTCAAATTTATGCTACATTTGGAGGGAAACCTGGGTGCAGTCTGGCATCTTTGAGCCCTTTGAGCCCAGCTCTGTTCATTCTCTACAAACACTAAAGTTTCATGTAATCAATTTAAAATGTAATGTGCGTGTTTTGTTCTCTCTTTTCTCTCGATTTCTAGGACGATACAGAGTCGGATGGGAAACCGATCAGCTGTCAGTTGGAAAACCCAGTCAGCAGTGAACGCAGTAACGATATCGTCAGCCCATTCACAAATGGTGAGTTATCATACCAACATACACCTTTATATTTAACCTAAAAGAGACTGTGACAGTGTCTCTTGATTTTTATAGTCATTTAAAGATTAGGACACACTGTTCTTGTTCTTGTTATTAATTTATTCTTTCATTTTTTCTAGTCCATGGGATGGATGGGGTCACATTATCACTACTGATTGTGTTGCCGATTGTGTTGATTGTGGGGGCCCTGTCTGCCTTCTTCTTAATTTGGCGCAAATACAGACGAGCAAATGCAAAAGCAGGTAAGAATCCTTAAAAGACTGCAGTTATTCTGTATCAGTGTATCAGCGTTATTTTGTTACGTTGTTTTTTTTTTTTACATACTTTACTTTTTATTATTTAGATTTCAGCTTCTCGAGATCCTTTATTTTATTCTTTTATTTTATTCTATCTTTTCTGTTTAATTGAACTCCATTCCTTTGTGTAGTTTTTACCTTTATGGGCTATTTTATTTTACCATATTTATTCACTTTATTTCATCTGTTTTGTTATAGGTTGGAGTTTTGCCTGCTTTAACACAAGGAATTGCCTAAATTGTGGTATGAAGTTGGTCTTATTTCACCTTATCAACTCTTTGTGTATGGTATGTCTGTGTAACATTGACTCTGAAGGGAGGATGCTGGTTATTCTTTATGGTTTTAATGCTAAAAATGATTAAAAGCCTCAAAGTATTTTGGTTTTCGTACTGTGAAAACAGTGAGATCCTTACTGAGAATATAAAGATAATCAGCTGCAGTTTCTCTGTGTGTATATGCTCCTTTTACTTCAAAAAATGTCAAATTTGATTCAGAGCATTTTAAGGTCGTTTAAAATACAGCCAGTGATTTTTACAGTGTAAGTAAAATCCTGCAGCGACGATGCAAACGGTCTGCAGTGCACCCAGTAGTGTCCCGAATCAGCTGATAATAACTGAAGCTTTGTGGTGGTATTTTGAAGTAATGTTCCAGTTATTTTCTTGATTAACGCTTTGCTCTGTAAAATGTCAGATAAATGCCACAGAAGCTCAGCACAGTCACCCCAAAACCAAACCTTTGAGTAAATTCAGTTTATTATCACAGAAAAGCAGCAGATGTTTATATTTTCAAAGGCTGCATCAAGAAGGAAATTGATTTTCTTCTGCTTTTATCCTGCAAGTCTTTGACTACATAAAGATATCTCCATGTATTAAAGAAGTAAAACCAGACAAGCCTGTGGTACAGAGAGTGTGACAAACCTGTGACTCGTGACATGTTCTACTCACAGATCGTTCCTCATACCCGACACCAGTTTCAGAGTGTAATGGAGTCAGAGAAAACCTTGTCAGTAGGTTCACTGTAAACAGAAGCTTCTAGGACATAATTCAACAGACTTTTATTAGTGCAGATTTAAGCTTTGTTAATATCTGTATTAGGCAACTTGTGCCTCCAGCTTTCCAGGCTCAAAAACGCCTCCAGAGTGTAGATTGTGTCAGAGAGTATTCATTACAAACACAAAGTCACACATTTGAAATCCCATAAAGAAGATGTGGCTCATGGATGAATGTAAACCAGAGGAGGAATTTCCTGTTAACTTCATCTACATGAAACCCTGAACATTAAAACAGTAACAGCATCCTTTGTTCATATTGTGTGTTTGAGCTCAACAAAATTACAAAACAATTACAGAACAGTCCATGATGATTAATGATGAGTTCAGTGAGTTAACACACACGTCTTTGTCTTCAATTCAGGGACACCAGAAAGGCTACAACAAGAAACACAAGCAGAGATAATAACAGAAGGTAAGATAACACATCCTCTGGAAACACCATAGCATGGATGTGCAGGCTTGAGTCTTCTCAGCTTTGATTAGCAGCTACTAGAACCCACAAATATACAAGAGACGTGACAAGTTTAGATTTAGTGGAGCTGCTTTCTGCACAGCTTGAACCCACTGCCTGCAGGGTATACATGCAGGTTTACAGTGTGTGAGTAGAAACTGCATTTTGTGGCTGCTGAGTTACAGGACTTGTTTCCTGGGAAAAAAAGTGTGTTTTTAAAAACTTTTTCCTGCCTCCATCTTTACTCCCATAGATTTCAGTTTAGCCACGGTTCTCTCTTACAGTATTACCTTCACTTCCAGACTATGTTAGGTGATGTTGTTAAAGTGGGTATTTATTAAGACATCTCGGTCAGGGTAACCAGTGGCCCAGTGGTCTGGGAACGATAAAAAAGTATGCCGGGCAAGTTGATTGACCAACTGCTGACATGTTGGGAACAGCAGCCCCAACGGGCCAAGCCAACGAATGATTAGTTTTCTCTTACAGTCAGTATTTTCACATTAAAATGTCCTTCACGTGCGTGCATGGTTTAAATGTATAAGTAAAGCATTGTTTTTAGCTGCTCCCATCCACCACTGGTTTGTTTTACATTGCAGCAGCACAACTGAATAAGAAGAAGTGAAAATCAAAGCTGCCGGTGTGCAGATAAACTGATAGATCTTTAAATTTGAAGCTTTGCTGCAGATTAACAGCAGCCGTCCTCTCTCTTGCTCTAGCAGAGATCCCTGCAGCCTGCATGAGTGAGTCTAAAGAAGGGCGCAGCATTTACTCCACTCCATGTATTTTAAAGCTTTGGTTACTAATTATTTTTCTGATACACTAGATTTATAATATAAAATATAAATCTACTAATAAATTAATCTATATTCTCATGGATTAAGCTGGCAGCATATAAAGTAATAGTAAAGTTGTAAAAGTGTCTCAGTGAGGCTGAATGCTTTTACAGGCTCATCTGTCCATTGTGTTGTTTGCTGTGTCCCTGCAGAACTACAGCAACAATTAAAAGAAAATACAGGCGTAAAGAGCAATTTTTCAACAGCAGTATAGTAGAATTTATACCATTTACCAGATAATGTACTGGTGATGACATGCACTTCTTTTATTATCTGACAGAGAGGAAGCCTTTGGTTAATACACAGAACAATGGAACTGGTGAGTAAAATCATTTTTAATGGGGGTTAAAAAAGTAATAAAATAAACAGTGACAGCAGATGATGGATGTATCGTGGTCCTGATGTTTCTTTCAATACCAGATTTGTCAGTCCAAGAAACATCACCTTCCACTGTGGTGCCAACATTTTACTCACCCGACACTGATGAGTAAAATGTTCTCACATCACACAGCGTAGCTGTAACAGGAGAAAGTTCCAACTCTTTACTGCAGTTTCACAGCACGTGAGCTGTAATTTGCAACACGTAATCGATTCATCTCGTCACAGCTGTGGCTCTAGCATCAGCCTGTAAGAGCTCTGTGTGAGCCACTTTGAACACACAGATGAAGCTGCACCCATCTGTGATCTGCAGGCATAGATCGCTCCTGTGAAACAGAATGTAAAAAGGTTTTCTGAAGTATTTTATCAGCAGTGAACAGACCATGTGCTGTGTCTCAGATCTATTGTGATTCTGACTGTTTTCAACAGTGACATTATCTGAGCTCAACGAAACGCACAATCAGGACCAAAATCCTGCGTCCCCAGATGATGGAAATGAAGCTGGTGAGTAAAATCACATCTAACAGCAAAACTATGTGGACAGAATCTGCAGCCTGTTTCACCAAATGAGCAACATGCAATCTGCGATTTACAAGATGAGATCAGTTCATCTTGTGTCACTTAGAAACTTTTTACCACGCAAACAAACGTCACAGCTGTGACTCCTGCATGACTCACAGACTTGTCTGTAATATGGAAGTGACAGTAAAGCATGAAGCTTTTTGTGATCAGCAGTTTGTGTAACAGAAAACAAATCAGTTTGTGAAGCAGCATTTGATCCAGAGTCCAATCAGGACCAAACACCTGCTGAGTCCACAAATATCAGCAGTGAGTAAACTGCAACTGAGGCAAGTAAAAGTTTCAAATTTATGTCCACAATCATGACAGCTTCATGTTTTTCTTGGCCGTCTCGAAGCTGCCTGTGCCTCTGCAAGTCGCTTTGCAACCCACCTAAACCCCAGCTCCTCCTTTTCATACAGTTTATGACTTAATCAGTATATCTGTGTTCGGGGTCTTGCTGCTGCTTCCAAAATTACTCTAGATGCAAAAATCAGGCTTCTTTTGATGATAGTGGTCTGTCTGAAATAGATGTAAGTTTGTAAAAGTATTAGTTCTTTTTTTTTTTTTTTAAATCTAGAAATAGCAAAAACTTAATAAACATCATGTATTAGTGTGTAAGAGCTCAGCATCACTCACAAATTTATCTACAATATGTTGTGAAGCCTGAAGCTGCACCCATCTGTGATCTGCATGCAGAGCTCATAAATCAGAATGAAACAGATTGTTAAAAGGTTTTCTGAAGCATTTTATCAGCAGTGAACTGAATGTGTGCGCTGTGTCGGATGTATTGTGATTCTGGCTGTTTTCATCATTTGACAGAGGAAGGTTCTAAGGCCCAGGAAGAGCCAAGTCTGGACCAAAATCCTGGGTCCACACATACCAGCAGTGAAGGTGGTGAGTAAAATCATATGCAGCAGAAGAAAAACCAGCAAAATCATGCCAGGAGAAGCTGCAGCCTGTGGCACCAAATGCAATCTGTGATTCACAAGATGAAATCGGTCTATCTTAATTTGAGAACTTTTTCACTGAGCAAAACAAACGTCACAGCTGTGACTCCTGCATGACTCACAGATTTGTGTGAAATATGTGAGTGACAGGCGTTTTGTAAAGCATGAAGCTTTTTGTGAGCAACAATTCATGTAACAGAAAACAAATCCGTCTGTGAAGCAGTCTCCTCAGTGGTTATTTTCTTATTTGACAGAAGACCAAACATCTGCGGGGTCTAAAGATACCAGCAATAAACCTGGTGAGTAAACTTCAAGTAAGGCAGGTAAAAGTTTAAAACTGGTGTCCACAATCATGAGAGCTTCATGTTTTTCTTGACATTTTGAGGCTGCAAGCTAAAAAATGTGGTTAATCCTAAAAACTCAGCCTGCCTCAACAGATCAGATTATTGCACTGCCAGCACATATCCCTCCTGTCCAATGTCTGATTCGCTTCATTTGGTAAAATGGTAAATCTCATTTAGGTCATGCTGTTTAATCTCTTTTCTTCGCTTCAGTTTCTGAGGCACTGCAACCTGCTTTGCAACCCACCTTCACCCCAATATTAGTACTTATGACAGAAATAGACAAAAAAATTAACAAGCAAGAGTTTTAATAATAGAATAATTCTTTTAGTTGTATTCTTAAGGCAAAAGTTCCAGGAAAAAATACTGCTTTGACTACAGAAATGTGAGGAGTTTAATGAATTTTAACACATGCAGGTCCTGATATCTCCTGTGTCCACACCCACAAACACTGTGTAAACTGCCGTACCAAATTCTTCTGTGACTATTTGAAAGCTGCCTCCATAGACTGAAAAACAGTCATCAAGTAATCATTTATTAATCATTTTAATAAAGCATTGCTACTTCTAACTTTTCAGATGTGAGGACTTGATGTTTCTCTCTTTCTGCTAAGTCAGTAAACTGAATAACTTTGAGGTTTAATGAGATCCTGAACTGAAAAACTGAAACTAAAGTGGATATGTGACATAAGAAGTAATGCATCAGAAACTCTGTGATGGAGCCATCGCTTCAGTCCGTCCCTGAGTGAGATGGACCACAGTTTGGACTTCCAGTGTGTCAGATGCAAAGTGAGCGTGGCTTTTTTTTTTTTATCATTTAACAGAGACGGCGTCTGCTCAGGACCCGACACCTGCCGTGCCTCCAGCGACCATCGGTGAAGCTGGTGAGAATGTAACATAACAGGAATTTAAAATTGTTGAAGTAGAAAATCTATCGTGGTTGTGATGCGTTTTCTTTTTGGTTTTTTTTATCATTTCACAGAGACGTCAAAAACTACCTCAGAGGTCCAAGATGAGTCCAGTCAGGACCAAACACCTGAGGCGTCCACAGATACCAGCAATAAACTCGGTGAGTAAACTGAAAGTAAGACAAGTCAAAGTTTCAATCATGACAACATCATGTTCTTTTTGACCGTTTCAAAGCTGCAAGCTAATAATTTGGTTCATGCTAAAACTCAGTCTGCAGTACTGACAGATCAGCTGATACACTTTTGTCTAGTGTCTGATTCGCTTCATTTCCAAATGGTAAATCTCATTTAGGTCATGCTGTTTAATCTGTTTTAGTCCGCTTTGCAACCCACCTCCACCCCAATATTTGCCAGCAGTGCTTAGGACAGAAATAGACATAAAAATTAACAAACAAGAGTTTTAATAATAGGATTTGACCTTGTGAATCCTTGCATTATAGCGGGATGTGGCTTTCTAACAGCTAACTAGAAATAGGCTGCATAAAAATCCTTTGACACAGTGAACTGAAACATTTTATCCAGCTAAAGGCGTTTTCTTAGCATTTTAGCTCTCAGTTGTATATGTGGGCCTGGATGTTTTGCCCTCCAGTGGTTTTCTGAATGTGGAGCATTGCACTCTGTCTCTAATGGATTTGTATTTTTCTAATGGAAAAAGCCAGGAATTTATTATTGTATAAGTAGAGAATTTGCAGATGTATTTTCTGTACTTTATTTTACACTGACTCTTTGAACCTGTGACCTTCTGACAGAGAATCCAGCAGTGGAGGACCAAGAAAGATCTGATTCTGACAAGGAATGATGTATTACCAGAAAACTGCAGTGAAACCGGTGAGCAAAAAAGTTATCAAGGTAAAACAAAACAAGAATGAAATGAGATGAAAGTATTTTTAAAACCTGAAATGTGTGCTTGACAACTTGCCTGTAGATGACTTTTAATGTGTATGATAGAAAAACAGCAGCTCATGTAAACCTCTAATGTCCCATATGTGCAGTTCATATAATGGCAGCAAGTCTGAGAGGTGCAGACCACACGCTGCAGAAAAGGCTAAATCTGTGTGTCAGATGAATCATTGTGCTGAAACATTTTTCCATATGTAACAGAGCCTGCAGTGGAACAGGACCAAAGCTGAGGACCAGAGATTTCTTCATGCTGTGCAACGCACTGTGACCTTTACTCCAAAAAGAGGGTTTTTAATTGAACAGTAGTGAGTGTTTACTGATGGTGTGCAGGGAGGTAAAATGCTCTGTGTGTTTATGCAGTTTGTATTATAGAGGTGCACAGTGTGGATGAAGGGAATGCAAATTGTTACATGTGTGATATTTAAAATGTGAGAAAAGCAGGTGGAACAAAACGGCCGCAGAGACACACAAGAGAGAATAGTGTTATTATTTTTTAATTCTTCCTGCCTTACATTTTACTTCCTTGCACCCTACGGTGACATTATGGCCTGTTAAATTATGTGCATTTCAATAAGTGTTTTTCTGTAAGTTGGAAATCCAGCAGCAGAAAATTCCAGATGTAAGAAAACGGTCGGTCTCTTTTTTCAGCTGCACCTTTAGCAAAATCGGACTTATGGCAGCTGAGTTCATTTGCTGTGAAAGAACGTTTCCACCTCTGATGGTAACTTGCAGCAAGCTTAGTTAAGCCTGTACTTGGGTTCATTTACGGGGGCTAAAAGGGGATGCACTTATAGGAAGAGACTAGCAGCAAGGTGGGAACCAGAGACCACCGAGTGTCAGTGAAATTTAGGGACTTGAAGCAGTGACCGGACAAAATAACTGTTACTGATGCAGGTGGGCGAGTTAAACTGCTCCAGCTTTGAGAGGAGCAACTGAAATGCCTAGCAGTGTTAGTGAGTGACAGATGAAGGGGTCTGAAATACTTCAGAGCAGGGGTGTCACACTCATTTCAGTTCATAGGCCATGTATAGCTCTACTTGATCTCTAGTGGGCTGGACCAGTAAAACCATTGTATAATAAGGGTTTTCCCTCTTTGAGTGTAAAGAAGTAGATTCTGCAAACATTCACCAGGGCCGGAGCCAAGATTTTACAAAAGCTGAAACCACAAGCCTGATTAAAGAAATGATTTTCCTCATTTAATGAGTGGCCTGTTTAGAAAATTGATAATCAGCAGCCTGAGATATCTTAAGAAAAAATAGGTGCAATTTCAACAACATATCTCAGTTTTTTCCACAGTTGTTGAGTCTGCTGTCATTACATGCACTTTATTTTAAGGTGGAAAGGCAAAACACCTTCACGTGCAGAGTTTCTGTACGTAAACAACTGTCAAATTTTACATTTTAATGATTCAAGCAATTTCTCAAGATCTAAAAGTACTTTAAGCTTTTCAGACGTTTCCTGTGCAGTAGATCGATACTGGCGTGACCACACCAGGAACAGCATTAATTTACGAAAGAAACTGACTAAGTAATGACTTCTCTGCAATTTTCACAATAATGACAAAATTGCAATACATCTATGTGAACTTGGGGAAAAAAAAGCAGTCAAAATCATCCTTATCTTTATTTTTATTAATTCAGTATTGTCCCTAAAATCAGTTTGTACATAAAGAATCATGAAGATAAAATAGAGCACAAAACTGCAGCGACTCAATCAGACCAGCAACAAATACAAGAAACACCTGCAGGTCAAAGCACAGGGCATAGCAGTGTCACGGAGGAGGTAGGATCAGCTCAGTCGCTCAGAAAGAAGAGAAGAGGGAAACGGCAGCAACGAGAAGACTAAAAACAATGATTCAATTAAGAATTCATCCCTCAAAAGAGTAAAGCTGCTTTGTTTTGTAGTGTTAACCATAAAGTGTGCACATAAGCTGTAACTCTAACTCTAACTGTGCTGCTGCTGGATTGTTTATATTATTATGTGTGCATGTTTAACGTGACATGAAGTTTTCATCGTTAAATATCGAGATTATCGTCAATACGGGAAAATCACGACAGTCCTAATTGCTGCTTTTAAGTAAAATAATGCACATAGGACTTCCAGTCAGGGTTCATTTGCAGACCTTGTCTCTGGTTAGCCTTTCAGATACAATATCCTAATACATGCATAAAAACGTACATGACAAAACTACTACTAAGAACAGCTAAAGCAACATAGACAAAAAAAGAAACACTGACTGAGAATAATATGAACAACAAAAGAGGGAAAAAATCAAAGACAACTGTAAGAGATCAAATGTTGTAGCTGGTTTACAGTCCTACGGTCTGCCAGTGCTGCCTTTGGAGGGACACCTTTAAAAGCGTTTGACTGACTACATGTTCATAGGTTAAAAAAATCAGTTTTATGAATGAATTTATCTCACTTTGCAGCTTTGAGCATTGCCTAAAAGCAGCACTGAGGGGAATGTTGTGGTTTTTTTAAACTGGAGGACTGAGTTTTAGTGCACTGAAGGTGACAAAATGGTGCAAAATGCTCCATCACTGATGCACCTGGAAGGTCCCCACGCCCAGTCACATATCACATATAAAAATAGAGGGGAGGTGTTTGTGCCATGTGTGTGATATCAGCTTGCTCCTAAACTTTCTGAGTCGTTCCAGCTTGGGCGGGTTATTCTGTAGCACTATCACATTTAACTTGAATTTCAATGGTCACCGAGACGCATACGCACAGACGGTGACTGTTTGAACACGTTAATGGTGCAAAAAGGCTGCCTGTGGTGCACTGATGGTGAACTGGAATGGATTAAGACTGCTTTTGCAGATATTTATTTTCTTTATACACTAGAGACGCTACACCAGAATCTCCATCTTCAAGCTTTAACTGTAGAAAATAATAAGAAGTCTTAGAGATGGTTAATGGTAAAATGCCAAAGATCAGACACACGTGATGTATTCTGAAGGTACAGAAAATGCCAGAAAACAGCCATTTTAAATCCTTTATTTAATGTATTTATGAATGTAATCCTGTTTTAGATTTTCATGCTGCTGCAGCTTAAAGTCCATGAATTCATTATCTGTCCACCAGAGGTCGCCACGCTCTCTCTGATGATTGTTTGGTGTTTATTTAGGCACGATGAACCAAGATGAAGATGAACCACAAAGGGGTTGGATATGGAAGTTTATTGAATTTCTTTATTAATGTATAGTTTGGTTTCAGAACATAAACATAAAATAAAAACCTCCAGATGAAATAATAATAAAGTGAATTTGTATTGCTCTGTTATTAATGATATAAAGTGTTTTGTCTTTGTTATAAAGACAAGAACATGCATGGTTTATGTTACATTATATTGTGTTTATTTTATTTCATTTTTTTTGTTTTTTAATGGCAGGCTACTTATTGTTTGCATTGCTGCAACTTTAGATGCTACATACTGCTGTATTAATGTGATACAGCCATGATTGACTGTGTTTGCATTTATTACATTAAGCACACAAAGACGTGCACACTAAAGTGCCTCTATTTGTTTGGGGGTGTTTTATCTTTAAGCATCCTTTTAATTTGAACTATTTAAACCCCTAAACATGAGCTCATGGCTACATTTTAAAGGCTTCCACGTTGTTCCAATGTACAACACCTTTACTGCACTGAAAGAGCACGCTGGTTTCACTTTTAGTAGAAACAATGTGTGTTAATAGTTCAAGTGTCGTCTATGACTTGACCACCACACCTCCAGTAGCTCCCATGTGTTCTATTGTCACAGCATTATTCAGGACACTATCACATATCAGCCTTTTCTTACCCTCCGGGTTGTGTGACATGCTGTGAAAGTGACTAAATGCACTGAACGTCTGCTGGTTACAATCGAGAATATGTTTTTTCTGTTATTGTTATTGTCAACCCAAATAAATCACCGAGTAAAAATAAGTGAGATTTTTCACATTATTTGAAATATATATTTTAACTTGTATCACCGGGTGTAAATTTGTGTCAGTTCGCATCATTTCATATTGAGGTTTTGCAGACACCTTTAGTCTAATGACATGATGTTAACTTGTCCACCATTTTGGACATGTGACAACCATGGTGACAATGTAGGGTCAAGTGAATAAGGCCCCAGTCACACAGGCCTAGAGACCAGTCCGCAACCATCTGCTAACCACCGGTTGTGAAGGAAAAATGTCTGTTCCATAACCGGCTGGCAAAACCGGTTGGAGAACAGCAATTGGTTTGGTTTCTAGCAGATTGCTGCGGTTTGCCTGCCAGTAGTTTGCATGGAAGACGCTGACTTGTCTACACTTTCCAACTATTCTCTGAGTGTGAAAAGTGCAGCACAAACTGGAAACGGAGGCCGTTCACCTTCAAAGTAAAAGTTCTGCCTTCTGAAACATGTTGGCTGCAGCACTGAGGTACAGCTTTTACTTTGAAGATGAATGTTCTCTGTTTCACGTTGCACTTTTTCAAGTTTCTCCACCTCTCAGCTAGTAGTTAGCGAGTGTTTACAGACACATCAGCGTCTTCCATGCACACTACAGGCGACCAGGGCAGCCTGGTAGCGACCAAAGTGACCATAAGGAGGTTTTTTGGTTCAGCACCCCCTTTGCAACTGATTTCATCCAGTGACAGCCAGAAATCACTCTAGCAACCACTTGCCAACCATTCAGGGAGTACACATTTTTCCCTCGTGACCAGTGGTTGTATCATGTCAAACATGGCAGACAACTCTCAAGCAATGTGCGTGAGAAACCTCTATAATTTCACTTTGCATTTGGTGTAAATGCACCATTAGGCAATTAGTTAGAGCTGCTCATCTTGTCACTTTCACCTGTAGAGTAGCAACTAGCCTAGGCTAGTGATTAGCATCACTGGGCTACCCACTAGCCTTTTCAGTTTACCAATTAGCATTACTGGGCTAGTCAGAGGACTGACAATCTCACGGCAGTCACTAGCATCCCTTTGTTAATCACTAGGATCTTTAGGCTGGTTACTGGCATTGAGTCACTTTCTTGGCAAGTCATCTGCCTTCGAATGCTCAAGGAATGTACACTGATTATAATGCACATAGTTGTTCTAACATAAAAACACAGTGAATGGGTACAACACAATATGGTTAGAAAGGTCAGGATTGAATAGCTTAGGGATGCTACTGACTAGCGTTAGAAGAAATCAGGCCCTGGCTTTGCCACAGACAGCAAGACAGCATCTCCTCTGTCTTAAGATTTACGGCCTCCGATAGCGACTCTAAACTGATGACTTTTCACAGTGGCTTCCAAAGATGGGCAGCTACAACCTGCAGGAGTAAAGTGCTGCGATCATGCTCACATGGAGCAGAATCTCCAGAGCAGTTTATCAGGGAACAAGATGTTTGTGTCACCTGGCAGCTGGGGGTGAACAACTCTTTTTTAAAAAGAGACAAAAAGAGCTCATTATTCTTCTCCTTTGGAGGTTGGTGGGAGGACACGTTGTTGTGTGTTCAGACAAAAATGACAGGTGTTTCACTCGTTTACATAAGTGCTACCTTGGAGATGAGTCTTCCTGAGCTTTGACAGCCGAGAGCAGGAGAGAAGATGGATGGAATTTAAATTTGAAGCGTGAAGGTGAGGAGAGGGAGGTCTCACCAAACAACACCTTTAGAGTAGAGCTGGTGGTGAAGGAACGACAGTGGAAAGCGGTCTTATCTTTACATGTGCAGACAGGATTGACAGTGAAATGAGGAGCAGGGGAACCAAATTGGGAGGGATTTTTCTGTACAGTTCAGGAGTTTGAGGGCATGTGCTGACAACACTCACTTTTCTTCTTCCCACCAAGCCATGGAAAAACAGTGGGAATCCTTCTGAACAGAACACAAATCTTGCCTGCTTTCTAATTAAAAACCGCAAATTTTAGTACAAATCTGAGTTGCTTGAGTGTTGAGTTTGTAGTCTGATGGATATTAAATTGCATATTTTTTAATAATCTAGGTGTTTGGACTGGCAAGCAACTGGAGGATTGTCTTTGGACCTCCAAAGACTAAGAAATTCAGAGTGCCCTCTAAGGTACCTACATAGCTTCATGAGTGACTTTTACAGGAAGAAAATGTGTCTCCACAAGCAAGGAAACGTTTCAAATACCCTGTGAGGAATAGTTCATATATATTTCATCTTGGCATTTCCACACATGTAATCAAACTGGCATACTCAGATGAATCCCTCGCAAGTCTGCCCAGATGGAGATCTCTTCGCAGATAGCAAAGTGTTTCGAAACTGTGCAGAAAACACTTTTTCAGTCACGCTTTTTACCCTCATACATGACTCCTTGTTCGCCTGAATCCTCACAACCAAACTTTGAAGTGTCAAGTTAGTAGAAGTCTTAGAGCCACATCACTGGGAAATGAACGAGGACTTTGAATGCAGGACTCTTCCTTGTAATGGAGCATTTTGTTCCAGTTTTATTTGTAGTTGTACTTAAGTAAAGGCTCCGAAGGCTTCCCCCCCCCTCTCAGATAGGTTGTGGGTGTAGTTAAGGAGCATCTGTCATCATGCAAAACTTTACTCTAATCATGGAATGCAGTTTTTAGCACAGAGAGGTGCCAAACTGCGGGCCAACATGTCTGAACAGAGACTCAGTCAAACACATGGAAAGCATAACATTAATCTGAGTTTTTCTTTCATTTCTCAACCATCAAAAATCTCTACACAAATAGGACATTATGAGAAGACTATTTAGTAAAATTTCAGGGTCTCCATCCACGTTTGAAGTCTTTCATGCTCTTTAAAAATCTACTTACAGATAAGAAACAGTTGGTTTAACAGCTTTTTGGAGCCCGAGGGGACCTTTGTGAGCATTCAAACCTCATAAACCTCATAAACTCATTTGAAAATGCAGTCCTCAGGCTTCAAGGCTGCAAACTGACTGATCGGAGAGGTGGAAGTGTCCTACTCCAATAAAGGTAGGTGCTTTCAAATGAAAGTCATCAACTGTTCAGCTCTTGATAGCCCAACAGTGGAAACTGAGATACAGACAAGATCTTTAATCACTCCACTGGTAGCCTACTCAAAAATGTAAGCATTTATGGCAAGGAACAGCCATATAAGCCATTATAATGGGGTTTATTTCATAGGTATATAATCAATTCATATTTATCCATGAGACCAGTAATTAACGCGTCTACCTCAACAACCCATGAGTCACTTGTCAGCAACACCCTAACCTGGAAACTAACACACCTTGGCTAGTTAATAACTAACTTTAATACTATATATTGTTTTATCCATTTACTTGAGATGCTATTGATGCTAGCCTTGGAATGCTAGTAGCAGTCATTAGCAAAGGGTTACTTAGGAATGCTAGTTTAGCCTATAGATAGCACTGCCCTGCATCATATTTGCTGTATGAAATCTATCACCTGTTCTTTACTAATTTTGGGTTGCTGATTTCAAAAATAATATCCGTTTTGCTCTATCACGTCACATTTGTTCACAATTGGCAATTGTAAATAACATCCAGATGTTTTTTGCTATATCTATTTCACAGAGTTAGGGGGGAAAAAAGGCATACTTTGCTTATTTTGGTATGAAATTGGGCAGCCAAGACAAGCCGTGGGCACCTCATTCAGTCTGTGGAAAACCTCCGAGCATGGACTAAGGGAAAGAGAAAGAGCTTGGGTTTTGGTATTCCAGT
>VUQI01004451.1:4908-17062 GCA_015106735.1 Paratilapia polleni | reverse complement strand
TTTTTTTTTTTTTTTTTTTTTGTTTGTTTTTTTTTTTTTTTTTTTTTTTTGTTTGTTGTTTTTTTTTTGGGGGGAGGGTTTGGCTTCTGTATCAAGTGCAGTAATGGTATTTGTGGGAATATGAAATGTATACATACAAATGTGCTTTTATTCTCTGTATTTTTCCTTCCTTTTTTATAACAATTTAACAGAAAATAACATAACGTGACAAAACAAAAACACAACAGATTAAAATGATTAAAATTTCCTTATTACATAGAAATACAGTAATATATGATAGAAAATGATCAAATCCGGAAGACATAATACCTATATATCAATCATTAATGCCTAATGATTAGCCCCAAAATTTGAAGGTTTCTCGCTTGTCTTACTCAAGAGTAAAGTTTATTGATTCAGTTTTTCCATGCAGGTTTTATTTATTTATTTATTTTTTAGATTTCCAGTGCTTTTCCCTGCAGTGCCTTCAAGCAGGATAAAATAGTTCTCATGTCTCAAAAAAATCACGAGTCACACAGAACAGTTGGCCACCATCTGGCAACCACCGTTATTGAGGGGAAAAATGTGTATTACCCGACCAGTTGCGAGTGGTTCCTGGCAGTCGCTGTGAAATAGATCGCTAAAGCCCCATTCACGCAGGCCTAAAGACCACTCAGTGACCCGTGGTCGCTAGGGAAAAGTGGGTATGCCACGATCGGTTGGTGAGTGGTTGCTGAGAGTTGCTAGCATGAAATGGGTTGCACAGAGGTATACGTACAAAAAATTATATATTTTTTTGTAATTGTTTGTATAAAAAAAATACAAATTAATCAATCAGTTAATTGTAAGAAGAAGACAGAAAACAGCATTTTCATTCAGGAAAACTCAGATGATAGTTTATCCTCTAGTAGTTTTCTTGCCTGCTTCAAATAACCAAATGAGACACTCAAAGTTAAAATAAAATGGAGATTCTTGTTGCAGCAGTGTTGCTATTGTATCTTTGCTGAATTTTAAACACTTTAAATGCATCCACATACTTTTGCCTCTGTGTTGCAGAATGTCGGCTCTGTGAGGCAGCTGTTGTACGACTTCCCTTGGACCAATGTGGGAAAACTGGTATTCGTGGTGAGTCAGATATAGCATCAGAACACATAACCCAGAGAAACATTCTTCACAGGTGCTGTCATTTATTTATTTGTATTTTTTAAAATTTATTTCACTGATGATGAACCCCCCCCTTGTGAAAGCCCAGCTCCCGCTTAGGGTCATGGAAATTTTTACGCAAGGCTTCTTTCCTCAACCGGCTGTTTTATCTTAGCCCTCCAAGTCCTCTGGAACTAATCAGGGATTTAGAGAGACTTTCCTTGCACACGTACACACACAGAGCCACATACTGTAAACTACATGTATTTTCTCATGTAATCAGCGGCAGGATTTTCTGTCTTATGATATACATGGCCCTTGATTCATCCATTTGACCAGTTATCACTGGTGTCCCTGTGCTCTTTAAAGCAAATCCTGTTAAATCTTCTCATCTCTGCTCTGAGTCAGCTTGTTGTTAAGCTGAGCGCAGCAGCAATTTACTTCCATAGGGTTTCTGTTATCGTGGGAAGGCAGAGACACTTACTATATATGTGTTTCACTCTTGACAGCTTCATGTTTGCTGCCAGTCGGTTATTAATCACAATCCAGAGAGGTCATTATTGCTCATCACACAAGAATGGGCTCCTCGTGACTCTAAATTTGGCTGCTTTGTTATGTTTATACAATTGGGCAGACTTTACTGGCTATAAGGTCTCTGAAAAACGTGTTTTCTTTGTCCCAAAAAGTTGAAGGTCTTGATCTAAGACCGAGTTTTGGTTTAGTCTAATTTTAGAGTAAGCAGCCGCCGTATCTGCTACACAGTTCACAGTAGAGACTTCCTGTTTTCCACAGTCTTGTTTTTTTTGGTGGTTTTCTTGCGTCTGCTGTCTACACCGTCGTGACAGCGAACGAGCCGTGGCATGGCTGTGGTTTCACTGTGGACCCGAAGGGCCTCTGAAGGCCCTGTCCCACCCTTCTCCTGAATAACAGGCTTTCTCCTCCACCCCACCCACAAGTCACGTCATCCAGCACTGCTACCATCACCGCTTTAGCTACAGGCAAGCCAGAGTGGAGCAAGCAGAGGGGCACGTGGGTCAATAAACAACAGATGTTATGATGGTTTTGGGGGGATTTCCGATTGAGGCTTTTGGCTTTTGGAATGACTAAAACTCATCTTTTGTATAAAAGTTGAAAGGCAGGAGGGGTGCAGTATGTTTTTGGTTCAGTGTTGGAACAGGGTGGAATTCAGTGTTTTTCTCAGAGAATAAGTTGCATTCATGCTTCCCTTGAGTGTGTGAGAGTTTGATCTCCTCCCCTTGTAAGCTGAAATTAAGGACAATCATCCTCGTGTCCTGTGCTGTTGGATCTCAGGCCAGCTTTCGTTTCGCCAGTACTCTGGTTGATGCCAGTCTGGTTGAGGAATTGTTGATGTTGCTGGGAGTTTTCGATGTGTGTGGCCTGCTGGGGAGGTCTTTTTGTAATGATGAAGAAAGTTGTCCAGCAGCTTTAGATGGCCCAGTCCTGTGTAGTGCATGAATCAGGAAAGCTGTGGCTTCTGAAAACCTCTTAACAACCTGCCACTTGACACCAGTCTGCTGTTTGCTGTCTGTATTTGGTCTTGAATAGAGTTACCACCATCACGCAAGCTGTTGATTCTGTATACCTGCACCTGGGTGTTGGATTATTTTTTCCTGCTTCCTGATCAAGATATTTTTCTACTAAAAAAATGCTCATCTTCCTCACAGAGCCATAAATACTCAGTAATGTCTTTTTAAAAACGATCTGTACATTGACAGTTTCAGTGCTACAGCTGTACAACTGTCGGTGATACACATTTACAAGAACTTGAACAACTTTTAGCTACCAAAACATCTTCATGTGGAATGGGTGGTTGGTCCCACGTTTAGGACCTGCAAACTCATCATCTGTTGGTAGTTGTATGAAATAAAAACAAAACAAAAAAAAACAAAACAAAATATGCTGACAGTGGAGTCCATATTTGTTAATGGAACATAAACCATTTTCTTGAACACTGACACCCCTCTCTATTTATTTATATGCAGATGTTTACTGTGTACACTTGTGGATGTACAAGCATAAAACCCAAACAATTTGGGGTTTAGCCCGTGAGAATTTGTAGCGGATAACTTTGTTTTATGTGACTATTGTAGACCTTTTATAAAAGATGGAATAGCTTCTGGGTCTGAAAAGTGAAGCCTTAAACCTTCATTCTTTTTAATGGACACCAGGGGGGGTGACTCCTCTGGTTGCAAAAAGAAGTCAAATTGTATAGAAGTCTTAGGGAAAACAACCATTCAGCTCACTTGCTCTATGACCTCAGTAAAACCTTTCCTGATGAGCTAATGGTCTCAATCTCTAGTTTTAAGTGTTATTGACTAAAACATGATATTAAATTGTAATCCACACTAGAGTCAAAAAGGAAGAAATAATTAGAGTGTGCTTTAGGGCGGGCTTTCCGTGTGATTGACAATTCATTACCCTTAGAGCACGCACTCCTCACTTGTCACATCCGTTTTAATAACACCAAAGATGGTGACAGCCAAAATGCTCAGTTCGAGACCTCACACCTGGACCTCACTAACCAACGGCTGATGTCACAGATTCACAAAATCTCTTATATACAGTCTATGGTCGTTACCCATTTCTCCCCCTCCTTTCCTGTTGTGCTGTTACTATCTTCTGTTAAACTAAGAGGGAAAACTTTTGTTACACATGGTTTTTTGTTTTTTTGTTTTTTAATCATTAACAAAATGCTATTTCTCCATACCGTCATGTATATGCATGTGTTGAACAACATCCTCTCACCTTTAAATAAAAGGAGTGCAAACCAAATGAAACAGTTGATGGTTCAAAGGTTTAAGAAATAAAGCAATGCCTGGGAAGAATAACTGAAGTTCATAGAGTAGAGATTTAATGCAGTTTGCCTCATTCACACCTGGCCGCTGCCCAGTACGACTTTTTAGTGGTGGCCTCTTGGATCTGCAGAGCAGCACTTTGAGGTTAAAGATAAATACTTAGTTTGAGGGGTGGCAGCAAATTTCTCTTGCACATTCCCACTTGGAGTTTTTCTGCTCTTCCACAGAATTGAGCAGGAAATCTTGTTCACAGAAAATTATCTTTTATAGGAAAGCCCCTGTCAAAGAATTGTCACTTGGCTACAAAGCTGAATAACGATAATGTCCACTAAAAATGCTTCAGTTTGGCAGCTTTCTTTAAAAAATGTTTGACTAAATAAAGCAATGCTCTGTCCTTTAAAGCGCAGCTCTTTGCATTTTCTCAAGGTTTTATACCCACCTCTCAAACACTTGAAGAAATGTTTATAGGTCTGTATTGAAAACAACCCTGCTGACACTAAAGACAGCTGTTATTGGGTTGAGCCTCTGCCAAAAGGGCGCAGGAGAAAGCACAAACCCACCATTTTAGTTTTTCCAAGCATCTAGCCAACATGTCCTCTCACTGGAAAATGATCAAAACTGCTCAAAAATGCTCAGTTTCAGTGGCTGCTTTAGGAAATGAAGACCAGACACATGAACTGATCGTTGCTTTGTATTCAACTACAAAATCGTTTTCAAGAACAGACTTTGTTCTTTCACTAATGTTCGCCTTCGGGCCTTCCTGGCTCTTAATCACAATTTCACATTCCTATTTCATAATCGCGTATTGTTAACTGCTGTAAATCACTGAGTCCTGTAATCAGCATTCATGTGTTGTTTTCTTTTTTTTTCTCCTTCCACACTCTCAGGGGAAGAAGTTTGAAATCCTTCCTGACGGTCTGCCCTCGGCGCGTAAACTCATCTACTACACAGGGTGTCCTATGCGCTCTCGCCACCTCCTGCAGCTGCTCAGCAACAGCCACCGGCTCTACATGAACCTGCAGCCTGTTCTCAAGCAAGTCCGTCGACTGGAAGAGAACGAAGGTATTTTCCACCAATTATTCTGTCAACAGCAAACACCCTTTGAGCAGCTACTTTGTTAGAAATATAATAGAAGAGAGAGTTGTTTTTGACATGGTTATAACCTTTTGAATGTGTTGTTAAAACTGCCTCTGTTCACTTCAGAGAAGAAGCAGTACCGGGAGTCGTATATCAGCGATGCTCTTGAACTGGACATGGAGCATCTGGACAAGCGTTCCCGTGCCAGTGGCAGCAGCGCAGGCAGCGTATCTCATCACAAGCGTCTGTCTCGCCACTCCACTACCAGTCACGGCAGCTCACACACCTCCGGCATTGAGGCAGACAGCTTCAGGGCCCCCAGTCAGGCCCTGCACAGGCCCCTGCGCACATGCAGCTCCTCCACAACCAGCCACGGGAGCTCGCACACCTCTGGCATCGAGAGCAGCGGCAAGGAGCGCATCCTAGATGATGATGGTAGGAGTGGTAATGATTTCATGATTCGCACAGATCCAGTAATATACCTAGTATTTATTAATTTTGTGCCTTTAGAGTTCAGGTAAAATTTCCAACAGAAACAATGTAACCATATGATCATTTCAAGAAGCTTTTGCTTTTCTAAAGAAAAATCCAAAGGAAGTGATTTCGCTTCAGTTTTCAAAATAAAATGCTGTAAGACCTGCTTGATCAGCTTTAACATGCTGATGGATTGCCAAGGGATATCTGGGACTTGCCATTAAAAAACAGTGAAGGTCATGAGAGCCAGTATAGCTCGGTGAGTTGAGCAGGGGACCCATATGCTGAGGGGCTGCTGCGGGAACCCAGGTTTGGTTCCACCCCCGGTCATTTCCTGCGTGTTGTTCCCCCACTCTCTGGTCGTCCTTTACTGTCTGCTCTACTGTCCTGTCATTAAAAAAATAATAAAGGCCAAAAATAAATCTTAAAAAAAAAAACAGTGAAGATCATCCACCACATATTGAGAAGATATTAGAAACATGCAAATTACAATTGTTTGTATGTTAAGGGTTATGTCTCAAATTTTAATCATTTCTAAATATTTTATTCTGCAGAGATTGAGATGCTGGTGGACGACCCCAAAGACTACGAGGAGCTTCATGAGATGGCCCTGGATCAGGAGATGTGCATCCACATCACCGAGGACATGCTGACAATGTCACCTGATCAGACCAACGGATATTCAGGTACAGTTTCTCAGCATTTCTGCTCTGCAGTTAGGGGAATCAACCCCAAAGTAGAAGCAGAAGAGAAAGCACTGCATTAAGTTTTCCTTTATCTGCAAAAATAATTTCTTTAATAGATGCCACCTGACTTGCCCTGTCTAACTTTAGGGAGGCTGAGGCAAACTGTATATAAAATATTTGTGTTTGTTCTTTGCAGGACTGATCGTAAAAGATGTTAGCTCCTCCACTTCCAGCTCCTCTGAGACTGTTGTCAAAATGAGAGGACAGAGCATCGAGTCTTTGCCACAGGTAATTCAATCCATGGGTTTACTGCACTGTTTACACTTGTCTTTAAAAAAACAAAACAGTCACACCAACATCCTTGTGCAGCAATTAAATACAGTTAAGTGTTTAAATGTTTTATATGAACCTCTATAAAAGGGATCACACTTTAACATTTTTTGCAGTTTTTATACTAATGTTACACGATGTTACATGGCCCAGCTGAGTTTAAAAATCATTGGTGCCAGTCTTTCTGAAGCAGTTATGCATCTTTCCATTATGTTCTAATGTTTCACAATCATAATGGCAGAAATAAATAGTAGAAGAGGAAGAAAACAAAACTCTCCAGCAGCAATTTCCCCATTAAAGCTATTTCTGTCCGTGCTGTAAATAAGTCTGTGGGATGCTTTTTTTTTTTTGTATACATTTTTACGTTTTCTAGAAAACTGCTGTGCATGCAACAGAAAAGTTTTAAGAGTGACAAGGAGTACAGCAGAGTGCAAAGAGTGACTATGAAGAACCTCCTGGACAAATTTTAACACAAACTGTCTAATTTGTCTGTATGTTTGATTGCCTGCATCTTTATTCAAACCATTTTATTTGTTGCTTTCTACTCAGACATCTGCCTGCAGGAAGCCTCAGTCTTCGACCGACCGCCACAGCCAGTCACTAGATGACATCCGCCTCTATCAGAAGGACTGCTTGCAATGGGCGGAGCTCTGCCAAGACACCGCCCACAGCTACACGTTCGGTTGTGGTCAGGAGCTGAGCGACAGCAGCGGCTATCAGGGCCTGGCCGATCAGCGTGCCGGCATGCTCGGCGAGAAGCACCCATTTCCCATCAAGAGAACCAACAAGTACTTCTCTCTGGACCTGACCAGCGATGAGGTGCCCGAGTTTGTGGTGTGACGGAATCACGAAGTAGTCGACCTCAGAGTGCCCTTTCTGCTCCTCCACGTCAGACATAGAGATGTTTCAGGCCTCAGGGAACAAGATGAGAGGAGCGTTGCAGAGCTGGTTTCTATTCTTGGCAGCAAACAGTAGTGATGAGTAAACTGGCAACAAGTAAGCTGTCCCTTTTAAGTACCACTCAAGACGTTTCACATAACATGCAATAAACGAACAGACGTGGGGGATTCTGTCTGAAATTAGAATTTTAAGGGCAAACACTGGGCTCAAGAGAACCTGTGTCTTTTAAATATAACCTGAACTGCTCCCCTGTGTCAAAAGAAACAAAAGGGATTATGTCATCTTGAAAAAAACAAATTATTTAATTCAGTCTCCTCCAAACTGATGCACACGTTGCGTTTTCCCTTCCTTACGAAGTCATAAAAAGACTTGTGCACGTAGGCTTACAGCAGACAGATGAATGCACATCACAAGCATTTCAAAGATCTTCTTTGGAGGACACAAAGGACAAAATCATGCTCAGCTATAAACCAAAGACAAGATGGAAATAAACTGAAACCACATCTGTCTCTACATCCACATTTGTCCTCGAGTGTGACAGAACATTTTTACAGTCATGCTGGGAGGCAAGATGAACCCACAATCTTCTGTGTGAGAGCGGCCATGACTCCTTTCTTCTTCTCCACCACTTCATTTTACCTCAACTGGAAGTGGAGTGTGCCAGCGCCCCCCCTCACAGTGGACTTTTTAATCACGCAAACACAAACCTGATGTGCCTTTATCACACTATGCAGGTGTCAGACTCGCGCCTTGACAATCAGACACCCTCACCTTCAGTCAGATCCAAGCCATTAGAATTCAAGCTCTGCTTTGTTTTTAAACAATGCACGCACACGTTTTCAGCAGGTCAGGCTAGTTTTTCAGCAGTTAAATATCAGAAACATCCTGATTTCACAATGTTTTGTGTCCTGTGAAATTCGGCCGAGTTTCCCGGGAGGAATGAGGTCGGGTGAGTTCCTACGTGTTCTGACTTGCTCTGAGTTTGTGGCCACAAAAGTTTCCCTGTAATCTAGACTCAAAATGGAGCCCGGCTGGCTGTCGGCCAAAACAAGCCGCACGTTGATGCATACATGTACATCTTTCTTTGACTCTTCTAATCCTTCTGTTTCAGCTGTTATTTTAAACTGGAATTTGTTACATTTTCTCTCGAAATCTCTATACATTGTATTTTTTTATGAACTATATATGTTAAACACTTAATCTGCGTACGGTTAATGTCATTCAGTATTACAAGCCAGTGTAGGTGACAGTATTAAGGACATGTGGCTTTGAACAAGAAAGACTGGTTTTATTGTTTTAATCTGACAGTTTTATTCAAGAGAACTGGGGCCAATATGCTAGAAGGGGCATTGTTTCCCCCTGCATTGACTGCCTTGGAAGTGGCAGGTGGTGGTGGCGGAGGTGGTGACTTTTCATTAGAAATGGACTTTTTCCCTGAGCTGATGTTTAAATGCTCAAAAATGAGGTGGAAAAAGATAACCATTTAGTTAGTTTGCTCAGTTTTTCTTTGTTTTTTTGAGTTGCCCTCCCCTCAAAGTGATGTTAGGGGAAACACCGAGTAGCGGGAATGAGGACAGGACAGTGGCTGAGGTTAAAAGGAAAAAAACAAAACAAAACAAGGTGTTTTTCTCAGTGTCAGGGTCAGCTTTTTCAAATGTCTTGTTTTTGTCTGATTTGTAACAGTAATGCCATTGCTTTTTACTTTATTACTTTGTCACAAAGCTACAGCTCAGCTTAGCACAAGGCTGATATTTAACTTTGTTTTATCATGACCACAGAATTACATTTTGATTAATGTTTGAACATTTCCAAGTGGTGTAAATGGTCAGTTTTAGATATTGAAAATCATAAATTGAAAAAGCGGGATTCTGCTGTTTTATGAGATGTAGACCACTGTCATATAAATACACAACTGTAGCTTGGCTTAGCAAAAAGACTCAGAACTAGCCTGGCTCTGTCCATCCACTTACCAGGTCCTCTGAAGCTCACTAATTAACACATCTTGTTCATTTCATTCAAACACAACTTCGTGGATTTTGCTATGCTGACTTGAGTCCCTTTGTTTCCATTTTTCTGGTAACAAAGGGACAGTTCCATGTCTTAGAGACATGGACCTGCAGAAAGTCTTCTTATCTAATTTGCACCATTACAGCGGATATGTCAGACTTGTTGGCAAATGTTTACATGTCACCTGTAGATGGGACATTTCCATTTTTAAATTTAAAGTTTTGGGGTTGGCTAAACCAAACCCCATGAGATTGGTGCTTGGTTTAGCTTAACCCCGCCTTCTTCTCTCTCTGTTCTTTGTCTTTTTTTTTGCAGTCAGCCAGCAAACAAAAACAAGGTGTTAATGCAGTTAAAATCCAGCAACTTTTTGAGCCAAGCTTTATGACAAGAGCTGTTAGCTGTGAGTTTCCAAAATCATTTATAGTGATTTTAGAGAAATTTTCTTTTCAGTGTCCCCATAGGTGTTCAGACACACTTTTTTTTTTTTTACACAGCCTGGCAGACAGCATCAGAGTGAGGGTTTTAAGTAATACATAACAAATACATGGATTTGATAAAGCTGTGTAATTAAAATCAACTTCTATATTTCATACTGTTTGTTTAACTGTTATATACTCATTAATGGAAAATTTCTCTTTTGACGGACAGCAATGTTTCTTATTTAAACAGCATGTGTTAAGGTACATAGCCATACATTCATAACCCATGTCCTTAAAGTCTTCATAATTTGTTCTAACTTACTTCTGTGGCTTCAATATATGGTCATACTTACACTTTGTAAGAGTCTGTATGTCTGTGCCCATAATCCTTTCTGTGAAAGGATCTCCCTGCAGATAAAAAGATGTTTTTGTCACCTTGTTGTTCAAAAAAATAATTTGTTATAATGAAGTCTGGTCCGTGCCTTCTTGGTACTAATGCCCTCAATATCCAATAAATAGGTACATTTATCTACCAAAGATATGTTGTCTGGTCATCTCATTTCAATACTGCCGATAGTAAGCTAAAATTAACTGTTGAAGTATAAAAGTTCTCATTTGGTAAGTGGTGTACAAATGTTTCCTTGACTCATGCTGCCCTCTGGTGGTTCACACTCAATGTCATGTAAGCCTGACTTTGACCTGAGGGTGGCAGTATTTCATGACACATTAAATACAGCTCAGCTGTTCTTGTTCTCTGGTCTATCAGACTCTGCTCTACCTGCAGAAGATTTGTTACCTAAATGCATTTTTTTAAACATAGAGACTAAGGAGTCTTTTTATCTGAAAGTAGAAACCTAATATTACGACTTAATACTAACAAAACTGTCCCTATCAGAGCTTCAGCTGGCCTTGGTTTCCTCTTGTTCTTATTTGTACCTCCATAAATCCAGGTGACACAACAATACCGACTACAGCAGGTGAAGCGATGGATGCACTGTTGTCCTGTCAGTCCTGTCTGAATTCCCATATCTTTGGCAGGCCCAGAGATTTGATTTGAGACTGTTCTTATTTTAATCTTGAAGTTTTGGTTTTGTCTTTTTAAAAATTTTGTGTCAGCACAGGATCCAGTTAATTATCCCAATACTGTGAAATGTGGTCAATATTAATAGCAACAAAAGAAGCAGACCTCCTGACAGTCAATGTAGGTCTCTTTGGTGATACAATTCAACCCGTTTAAATCAAGAATTAAGTTTAAATCTAATCTCTACCTTTCTGCAAATATCTGATTAGCCAATTCCAAGATCCGCATCATGGAAGTGTAGCCAATAAATTTGCAGCAACTGTGTGATGCTATCATGTCAACCAAAACCTCAGAGGAATGTTTCCAGCACCTTGTTGAATCTATGCCACGAAGAATTAAGGCAGCTCTAAAAGCAAAACGGGGTCCAACCCGGTACTAGTAAGGTGTACCTAATAAAGTGGTGTATATAAGTGTATATTGACTGATGATATGTTGCACCTTATATGCCAATAATCTTTAACACAACACAAGGAATTAAAAAAGATGCTTGGGGCCATTTAGAGATCATGTCATCACATAGTCTGTAAGCAAGTTTGTTTTGAATTCTCTCTGCACTGTGCAGCACATGCAGCAGAGTAGCATCACATCGACTGATATATCAGTATCTGAATTATGTTAAATCAGTATCGGCATTGGCCCTCAAGAATCTACTGTCGACTGAGCTCTAATTGTGACTGCCCTCTGTGACAGAGGACCAGCTAGTCGGTTAATGCAATGCTGTATGAACATTTTGATTATAAATAATTAAAATAACATTTTTTTTTTTTTCTCAAACAAATGAGTTTTAATAGATTTGTACCCTGTGATTATCTGAAGGCAGAGTGCAATTTCTGCACTGCATTGTTGTGTGGCCTATGTGTTTGTTTTTTTCACAGTCAGCCGGAACACTTTTTTACTGCTGTTTCTACAGTTCAGCGAGCAAGGCCACAAGATGTGCTTGAAAGCCTTTGAAACCAAGTAAGAGGAACCTGAGTTGAGGTTTTCTTTTGCTTTAACTGTTATTTGGCTGCACATTTTATTTTACAAAGTCAAAATATAAAACATCTGATCAGAAAATACAAATCACCACAAATTTATTGATGTACAAATTAAGAGGAAACATGGATGCTTTCCTCAGCAAGCTCCACCTCTTTTCCTGCTCTCCCCTCCGAGCTCCACAGCTGTACAGGAAATCATTCATCGACCATCCATTGCTGTCACCATGGCAACACAGAGGGGGAAATCCATTCTCTGTCAACACCC
>VUQI01004448.1:0-10839 GCA_015106735.1 Paratilapia polleni | reverse complement strand
AGAGGGGGGAGGGGAGAGAGAGAGAGAGAGAGAGAGAGAGAAAGAGAGAGGGAGAGGGAGAGAGAGAGAGAGGGGGAGAGAGAGAGGGAGAGGGAGAGAGAGAGAGAGGGAGGGAGAGAGAAAGAGGGAGAGAGAGAAAGAGAGAGGGAGAGGGGGGAGAGAGAGGGAGAGAAGGGGAGAGAGAGAGGGGGGAGAGAGAAAGAGAGAGAGAGAAAGAGAGAGAGAGAAAGGGAGGGAGAGAAAGAGACAGGGAGAGAGAGAGGGAGGGAGAGAGGGGGAGAGCTCCAGGTCCCTCACACTAACATAGAATATCACTCCCGGTTTGTGGATGTGTTGTCTTTGTCTCTGTGTGTTTGTTCTAGCCTCAGTAACAGACCACAGATTTACTAACTGAATACATCAGATAACTATAGATTTTGACATAGGAGTCCGCTGGAATTTACAAGCAAAGGATTAAATAATAATTCAAAACCCACCTTAGTTAATTTGCAGTTCTTATTCCCTATCTTGCATGAGTTTGGGACTTTGGGGGGAAACACTGGGGGGTTCCAGGGCTCCATTTCTTCATTTTGCCTGATTTTTAATTAACCCTGGGATTGGTTTTTGTACTAGGGTCGGGGAAATGCTGAGGTTGTGGTTATGGTCATGGTTAGGGTGAGTCTCCAGGGGATGAAGGACAGTTCAAAAGCCAGCATCTGTACATCTGTGTAGGCACCATTAACGCTGAAGATTGCATACAGTTCTGAACACATAACGTCACCCAAATAACGGTATAGTTTCCATAATTTACACAGTGTCGCATTTCTTTCAGAAACGGTGTAAGCTGATAAAGTGTCAGGTCAAGACAGTCCTATTTATATGGCCCATTATCATAACTGGTAAATTTTCCCTGCAGGGCTTTACAGTTTATACACTATACGTGGCCCTCTGTCTGTAGACACAATTCCCTGTGCTGCTCTTTCCCCTCTTAGCCTTAAAATCCAGAGATTGTCACATGTCATAATGCCCACACAGGATATGAAAAGATATGACTGCCAAACCAGGAAACTGTATGTGAGATACCAACATACATGCAGACAAAGATGCTAAATCTTCCAAACCTCTGTACCCACACTGCTCATAATAGTCCTCATGATATAGCCTAACATTACAAGTATACATGATTATGGACACACCTCTACTGAAAAACGAAACACATTAGACATTTTGTGTAGTACGATGCACATAGTATTCAACAAAAACTCTCCAGGAAGTTTTAAAGTTTAAATAATATACCCATAAATAACATTTCTGAAAGTTTCAGTACAGAAATTTCTAGCAAATTTAAACAATATAAGTTGTTTAAACCTCTTTATAGCTGCTGGTTTTAGTATTTGTGAATTACCAAAATAACGTGTGTAATCTAATAACATCTACAGCACGTTTCCTAAATATAATAGAAATAAATCCATTTGGTTGATTATTACAACTTTTTTCAACCTTGCTTTCAAAATAAATCTCAGTGGTCACAAGAAGATAAAATCAGTTATAATAATAATAATAATAATTGGGACAGTTACAAAATCCCAACAGGAAGAATTGCAATAAAATTTTAAAACATCAAATAAAAACAAATTTAAAGAACAAAAACAAAACAGCTACCTACTAAACATTAATTTGAAAAAGAAAGAAAAATATCCCATCCCGTAAGTCAAAATTGTACTCATTTTGGGTTTCTTGTGAAGATTTTCCTCACTTCTTGCAAAATACCAGAAAATGTCATAATATGGACCTTAACATGAATAAATTGCTCTTCTCTATTCACTGTTCACTATTACTATTTTATCTGTGGGGTCACAAGATGAGAAGGCTGGGAACCACTGCAGTATTATGTGTGTACCCAGTAGTGCGGTGTTGTATAGTTTTACTTATCTGGTATTGTCATAATCTGTTATGTCTTCTTTTCTATAAGCACAGCACAGCAATGTTAGATTCAGACACTGGCCTTAATTAAGCCAATGAAGGCTTACCTATTTGTCTTTGCTATATTTAGTCTGTGAGCTGCCCTGAACTAAAGTCTGGACTGTTAACCAGATTTTTCCCCCCGCTCCAATCATAAAACTGCTGTTCAAACAGTCAAGTCACTGCTAAAAGAATCTGAGTGTGTTCACGTGCGGTACGACGTTTGTCACTGTGTTTCCTTCTGTTAAAATATAATTCTGATGTGTTCCATCATAAACTCTCACCTGTTAAATCATGCATTTCCAAACAAGGATTAGAAAAAGATGTAATATTATTAAAACATGTTTTAGTCCTTGCCTAAGGATATTCTGGCATTGAAATCTATTAGTGCTTCCTGCTACACAATAAGTATTCATTTCTATTTAAATGTCGGTGTCTGATTTGTCTAACAGCCCTGAGGCTAATGCTGTGGGTGTCACTGAATGTAATTCTTGTTAAGTAACAGCCTTGGTCAGGGTCACAGATTTTTAATGAGGACCTACTGTGTTTTTCCTTATTTTCTCAGAATAGTGGATAATCCTATTAAACTAAGCAAGTTTAGAATAATGACATCAGTGTACACATACGTGTGATCCCTGTGAGCCAAAAGCTCAGGCTTCAGACAGTTTTTTTCTACTCTTGGCACTGTATGAGGTCAAAGAGAGTGGGTATCCTTTATATGGTCATTTCCACCACCAAGCTTTGGCTGTGAGCACATAAGCCCCACAAACCTTCTGTTTACAAGGGGCAGCCAATCGGAAGAAAGTTGGCTCAAAGGAAGGGTGGTCTTAACAGCTTATTTCAGACAGGAGCTGCACTAAAGCCCAGCTAAGACGAATGAGGATTTTTTTTTTTTTTTTAAGCTGTGACTCATGCAAAGCTCCTCTGGTAGAGTCAACGAATAAAATATCGACTTGGCCATAATATGTCCCTTTTTAATTTTAAAGCTCTGACTGTGAGCACAGAAACCCCACCTGCCTGCTGTTCACATCTTTTGTTGGTAATGTGCAGCCAATCAGAGTGAAGTTGGCTTAACGGGAAGATGAGGAGCGTTAAAGCAGCTTGTTTCAGACAGTGGATGAACCACCGGGCCCAATATGAGCACCAAGGCCCCAGTATGAGATAAATAAGGATCATTTTGAAATGGGAAACAAGCTACTTTAGTAGAGTCTAAGAATATAAAATATGGAGTTTGAAATGAGCATATCAGGTCTCATTTAATACAAAAACTTTGATCTAATCCATCCAGCATCCAAATGCTCCCATGTTTAGTTCAGTCAGTATCAAATGTGATTTTAACAAAAGATGGATGGAAAGATTTCCTTTCTCTGTTTTCCCAGTTGATGGTGATGAAGGGAAGTGGATGCTGTTTTATGTTTACCAGTGCTCTGCGGTTATATGGATCAGGAGCCATTTTAAGTATGTTATTTCCTTTGCACAGCATTAAAAAAAATAATATTACTTCATAAATGATTTAACACGCTTGATGCTTGGCAGCACGGTGATTACAGCTGGGACAGGCTACAGCCCCCCAGCAACCTGGAAATGGATAAGTGAAGTAGGTGGATGGATGGATGGATGGATGGATGGATTCTAGAGGCTCTACCTGACCATTTACAGATAGATTAAAGAGCCTCATAGACTTCAAGAAATCATGTAAGTGAACTGTAAGCCAAAAACTGTCATGTTTACATTTTGAATGACTCCTGAATGGTGTTTGCCAAATGTGAATCTCCACCACCTGCCAGTTATTATCCACTGATTTCACAGGAGTTTGTTTGCACGTTTTTCTATCATCCGATAATCACTCTAGCTGAATACTATTTAAATTTAAACCACCTCACCCATTTCTAGCTCGCTACCTCTGCTCATCTATGCTGCTTTGCAGCTCGCTCTCCCACCGCCAGTATCACCGCCTTGTCGGTGGCCTTCTCAAGACAGCAAGACAATTATTCAATAAGCTCAATGAAAAGTCACGGGGAAAACAACTTTGTTATGCTAAGAGAACAGGCAAAAATAAACTGATCAGGCACAACATTAAAAAAAAACCCTGTTTAATTTTGTCTAGGTCCCACCTTGTGTGGCAAAAACATGTACGACCTGTCAGGGCATGGACAGGGGACCTCTGTGGGTGTCTGAAACCAGGACGTTGGCAGCAGATTGTTTGAATCCTGTGGTTTCAGGGATGAGGCCTTTATGGATCAGGGTAATCTGACAGATGACCCGGGGAGGTGTGATTCTAGATGAAGGCCTCTGTCTCTTTGTTGGCTTCCTCGAGCTGTTCCTGAGCAGTTTTTGCAGTGTGGGGGAGGCTGCTGCTATTGTAGTGGGGGCGAGAAGTGACAAACTAAAACATCGGCATGCCAGGATCCAACATGTCCCGGCATGACCTTGCAGCATAATGAGATAATCAATGGTATTTGCTTCACTCATCAGTAGTTTTAAGTTTGCAGCTGATCAGTGGATATTCATAACTCCTCTCAGCCTCCCTACTTTTGTAGTTTTGAATCCTAAATGCACAGAGAGGGGCACTTTAACATTTCTGAAATAAATGCGCCCACAAGCTTGCTAATATCCTCTACATGGGAAATTATCTGGAATATTCACTCCCTCTCTCAAGCAATGTTTTTCTTTGCTCTTCAAGCCTTTCCCATACTCACCCCCTCCTCATCACTCTTAGTGTAATCACTCCTAATTTGTCATCTTCAACATATGCAAGGCTAACAGCTTCAAACCAGGGAGCTACGAGCCCAGCAGATAAACTCTTAGCTGATGGGGACTTTCGGCCGAGCACTGAGGCACATCAAAGCCCCTGATGCAATGATGGGCTAAGGGAGGAAACTGGGTGCTTACTACAGCCAGCAGAGGTTTCTTCACTTTGTGTGTGTGTGTGTGTGTGTGTGTGTGTGTGTGGGTGCATCCCAATCTCAAATGAAACATGTCAACAGAGAGCAAGTTTACTGTAATTCAGGCTGCATTTTCTCACAGCTGGTGGTGGTGACTAAAAATATTTGCTGCCCTAATTCAATATGCTATTACTGGGACAGAGAGTGAGGGGACCACACACTTCAAAAGCCAGCTGTTTCTCTCTTCTTGCTTTCTCACTTTCATCCGCTGTTTACTGTGCAAATGGAAAAATGGACGTCAATAAGCTCATAAAATCAATACGTGCACTTACGAGCTAAATGCCGTCAAAAACAGCACTGATACTAATGGACCCCTCTGACACACACTCAAACACATCTTCTCATGGATGGAAACTATAGTCTCCACTCTGGACCGACTGAATTATTAAGCAACAGGAAACAGGAAGAGCAGATCCCACTGGAGCATATATGTGTGTGCTAATAAGTGGTTTAGCAAGGGATGTCCCATTTTATGTGCTCTGTTATTGCAACACTACATCTTGACATGTACACAAACACACACACACACACACATATACAAACATACAAACACTGATCAATAAGTTGCTAAACCTACAGTAATTCTAAATTTAACTCTAAAACCAAGTGACAATCGGCCGAAGATGGGCAGGGGATGTGAATCTGTCTTTTAACAGCCATTGTACCAGCTGATGGCAAGAGTATCTAACTGTATACAGTACAACATATAATTTTAAATAGGATAAGTTAACCTTTACTGTGTGTACTCTTGAGAAATTATGGTGGCTTTGTTGAGAATAAATAAACCACAAGTAAACTAATATAGTTTAGGATTTCCTGTTTTTCATCATCACTGAAAAGTAAAAAAAGATTTGTTTATACCTGAAATTTCATATAAATTAGTTCGGCCGGTAACTATTGTTACTGTTGCTGTTTTATAAATATATTGATGTCACCATAGACTTTGTATAAAAGATGGACATAGCCTCCTGGGTCAGAAAAGTGCCTTAAACTTGCCATATTTCTAGTGGTCAGCAGGGCAAGGAAGAGGATTAGGGCCACTGAAAAAAAAAAATGGGGGGTTCATGACTTTCTGGAGGCGGCTGTGGCTCAGGAGGTAGAGCGGTTCATCTAAATGGACTGGTACTTATATAGTACTTTTCTACTCAGTTTTGTGTACTCAAAGCACTTTATACTACAGGCCACATTCACCCAGTCACACATACAGCACTTTTATCTACACTTAAGTGCTTACTAACATTCACACACACTCACATGAATGCATCGGGAGCAATGTGGGGTTCAGTATCTTGCCCAAGGATACTTCGGCATGCAGACTAGGGGAGCCAGGGATTGAACCACTGACCTTCCAATTAGTAGATGACTCGCTCTACCCCCTGAGCCACAGCTGCCCCATCTACTAATCGGAAGGTCAGTGGCTCAATCCCTGGCTCCCTTACTCTGCATGCCAAAGTATCCGTGGGCAAAATACTGAACCCCACATTGCCCCGATGCATTCATTGGAGTGTGAGTGTGTGTGTGAATTTTAGCTAAGCGCTTAAGTATAGAGAAAAAGTGCTGTATGAATGTGTGTATGAGTGGGTGAATGTGGCATGTAGTATGAAGCGGTTTGAGTACTCAAAACTGAGTAGAAAAGCGCTATATAAGTACCAGACCATTTTTTTTCAGAATTCGGAGGGAAAAAAAGTCGGAATTCTTTCACTGGCCCTATTCCTCTTCCATAGCAGGGGGCGATTCCTGTGGATGCAAAATTAAGTCAGATTGTGTAAAAGTCTATGAGAACATGACCCTACCTCTTACTTGATTTAGGACCTCAGTAAACACTTTCCTAATGAGTGGGTAGTTTTAAGTAATATTCATTTTTTTAAATTAATAGTCTATGGATGCTACATGCAGGCAGGCAAGGGCAGCCTGGAGGTCTTGAACAGGCATAATGTTATGGTCCGGGCAGGCCCTGGCTTCTTCCCTCCTTCTCACTCTGCTTTCTCTCTTCCTCTTACAGGTGGAGTTGATTCTGAGGCGACCTGCCTCCTCGCTCGGTCTTTCCTGCTGTCTCCGGGGTTCAGCCATCACACCTGTTCGTCATTACTCATTACTGCTGTGGATTTAAAGACCGGCTCTCACCTCCATTCTCCATCAGATTGTTGTCACTCTTGTAGTGGTAATCACCCTCCAGCTCTGATTTGTGATTTAGTTTTTGCTTACCTGAATTGTGACCTCAATCTGTTGGTGAAATGGCAAACCCTGTGGAAAACCAGCACTTGAACTCAAGGAAATACTCACCTGGAAATAGAAGAATCTCACCTCAACTTGCCTGTCATTCTCGGCTCTCGGCTCCCAGCTCCACCTGCAAATTGGTATTTCAAACTGCCAATACCACTCACCTGCCTGCCCACTCTCCACACCTGGGGAACTTGCCTGCTTGGACCTTGCTCAGCTTCCTCTTCCCGCCTCCAAACAAACCAGACATCAGAAGAAAGGCTAAAAAAAAATTAAAAAATCCCGCTTATCATATTAGCAAAACATATTCACTATCTTTGGACTCTTAGCCTCAATACTAATGTCATTTCCCCTCGACAACCCTGGTGGAAACCATTGCCCTGCTTCTGGAATTCAATCTGTGTTTAACTTGCATGCCTTTGAATGACTTTCACCCGTCAAAGTTCTGTAATAAACATGTTAATCTGGTCTTAGTCTCTGGGTCCTATATTTGAATCCACTTGTTCTGGTAATGATGACTGTCATAACTGTTGATATTGCTGAGTAGTGACTTTGCTGTCTTGGTGCATCTTTATTATTTGCATAATCAATGAAATATAAAGTGGTTTGACCCCTGCTTTGAACCCTCAAGTCTGACATCAGCATTTAAGAGGATATCACAAGCAAGGGCTGAAACTGAGGACACTGCACTCTGGTACAGTTGCGACTTGTCCATCACAAGGTAGCCACACCATAAAGCATATCCTGCTTTATTGTGTATTTTTCTTTAAACGGGAACATAACTTACAAAATGACTAACATGTTGTATTAAATAAGACTTGAAACTAGTGTTTGGGACCATAAACCTATCAAGAATGTGTTTACTGCAGTCATGGACCAAGTAAGAAGTAGGGTTGTTCTCTCATAGACTCTTATACAAACTGACTTGCAACCAGAGGAGTCGCCCCCTTTACTCTTCAGACCCGGAGGCGGTGTTCATCTTTTATATACAGAACTGGTGATTTTCTTCAAATCTGTTACATTTTTTTTGCTTGACTCTTTCTTTGACGTTAACCAATAAGCAATGAACCAAAAATATATGTTTAACATTACACCACTATTCTTGCAAATGCCCATCTTTATTATAACAAAGGACACCTGATTCTCCTCAATATTAAATAGGAAGGTGATTTGGGGCTCTATGCATCTATGAATTAAGTTATTGTCAGAAAGTAACTGGATGTATGAGCTACAAGTCAAATTAGTGCATCATCTTGACTGGACCAAATCTTGATTTTAACAACAGACACATTAGTTAAGCAGAGTGTCTTTGCTCCAGAACAAAGCTGCTTGACAGACCCAGAAAGCCCCCCAACTGAACCTGAAAATATCTCCATTTACAAAAAAAATGGCATCAACCATTCAGAATTCATTCAGAACTCATTTTATTTAAGGCTCACTGGGATCACAGCAGCTCAGACACCCACTTCCCTGCCCATTTCCTCAAGCTCCTTCTAGGATGTCTTTAGGCATTTCAAGGCCAAATGGGATATAGAGTATAATCTCTCAGTGTGTTCCCCAGTGTCCCTTCGTTGTTGTATGTGCCTGAAAAACCTTTGCAAGCATCCTAATCAGGCAGCCAAAGCGTCTTTACCGACACCTCGTAAATGTAAAAGAGCAGCACTGATGTTAGTCCACACACCATGCAGATGAATCTCATTGCACCTGCTTATACTGTATCTAATTTATACTGTCAGATAGTGCAGGGGTGATAGAGGGACGTGTGCATGCTGGGTGGGTGAAGCAGTTTCTATTAAATAAAAACCTAACAAGCATACACCTACAGAAAACATTTGAGCGATTCTTGTATCAAGTTTCTAAACGTCTTTTTCCAAGAGGCATGATTTCCACGAGGCAAGTCTTTGTAAATGGACTAATTAGAGCTCCTCTCTATGTTTCATGTCAGAGATGCAAAACAGAAACGGTGGAGATTTGAAAGACGTGTCTGCGTGCGTGTCACCGGGACAGTCTGCTGAATATCAAGAGCCATCACAGACAGTGGCGCAGACTGACAGGTATTGTGTAAATCAACAAACTGCCTTAAAAACACAGAGGGACTGTTTGTATCTCGAATGACAGCAAACAACAATGCTCTGCCTCTGAAGAACAAAACACCTCTACTTTCTCTGTCTCTCTTCTTGAGCGCCTGATAAGAGCTGAGAGCTTTACAGAGACATGAAGGCGTTGTGTGGGCCGCTGGAGAGTGTGGGATAAAAGCATTAAGGGTCCGTGCACATCGCAAGAGAAAGAAAAAGTCAGGAGATGGGCACATGCTGCTGGTAAACTGAGATGTTTCATTCTCCTTGTCGGGTCACATGGTGCAGAAATGAAACTGAGATGCAACCATGTTATAATTAAAGTTCTTTTTTTGAGTCTATGGTGTGTTTTTATGTTTCATTGTGCATATTATAAAAGAGATTTCCAAAAGTTTAAATATTAACAAATTTGGCTACAAAGTCCAAGGTTGCAGTTGAATAGTCCCAAAAAGCCCCCCCTAAGCCTTCTTCTAATCACCTCTCCCTGATTTAGATGCTGCTACATTAAGCTGCTTAATAATGTGATGATGGATGTTGTTAACATGGGTCTGCTGTGGTGAGAGAAACCTTTTATATAGTATGCTGACAGGATACACAGAGGTTTAAATGGCTTGAGTTTCTTTTCTAGTGATATGAAAATGATGCAGATCACTGTTAATGTCTGCAGATCATGCACTTTGATTTGGACACTTTAAACCTGATTTTTAACACTGGTGCAGCTTCATTGTGCTTTTTAAGGGTATTGGATTTCCTCTCTGAACCTACTGTGGTTCTTAGAGATACTGAATGATGGCTCTATTCTGGCTCATATTCAGCTTTTTGTATATGAACTTAATAAACATGAAAATAGAAAACATAGCAGGCTCTGCCCCCCGATCTAATCTCTCTCTCTCTCTCTCTATCAACATTAAATCTGCACAGCTGACGAGCTCCCTGATCAGACTTCAGTTCAGGTCTTCTATACTTCTCTCAGTTACAAAGTTACAACTCCAGGTGACTCAGCCCCCACATTTTCCACCAGTATCAAAGATGACTAATCTGTGTCCTCCTCCACATCATACCTTTCCACGTCCTGTCTTCACTTCTGACACTGCAGTACCTGCTTCGCAGGTCTCAAACAGCCCCGAGCATCACTGCAGGGGGACAGAGGAAAACCAACGCTTCAGCTCAGAGGTGATGGACCAACGAGCTTTATAGTCTGTTTATATTTGCATGATTTGTTTCATGCACAAATTAAATGCTCATTCCTTGAAAAGTCATAAATGTTGACAGTGAAACCACCCTAATGAATGATGGGGTTTATACAGCTCCGGACAAAATAAAGAGACCACTGCAAAATCAGTTTCTCTGATTTTGCTATTTATAGGTTTATGTTTGAGTAAAATGAACATTTTAGTTTTATTCTATAAACTACTGACAACATAACTCCCAAATTCCAAATACAAATATTTTCATTTAGAGCATTTATTTGTAGAAAATGAAAAATGGTCAAAATACCAAAAAAGGTCCAGTGTTTTCAGACCTCAAATAATGGAAAAAAAAACAAACAAAAACAAGTTCATATTCATTTTTAAACAACACATTACTAATGTTTTAACTTAGGAAGTGTTCAGAAATCAATATTTGGTGGAATAACCCTGATTTGCAATCACAGCTTT
>VUQI01004443.1:2247-12571 GCA_015106735.1 Paratilapia polleni | reverse complement strand
TGGACATGATCAGCAACAATACTCAGGTATGCTGTGGTGCTCAGTTGGTACTAAGGGGCCCAAAGTGTGCCAAGAAAATATCACCCACACCATTACACCACCAGCTTGAACCATTGATGGCTCCATGCTTTCATGTTGTTTACACCAAATTCTGACCCTACCATCTGAATGTTGCAGCAGCAATCGAGACTCATCAGATCAGGCAATGTTCTTCCAATCTTCTATTGTACAATTTTGGTGAGCCCATGTGAATTGTAACTTCAGTTTCCTGTTTTTAGCTGACAGGTGTGGCACCCAGTGTGGTCTTCTGCTGCTGTAGCCCATCTGCCTCAAGGTTTGATGTGTTATGTGTTCAGAGATGCTCTTATGCATACCTTGGTTGCAGTGAGTGGTTATTTGAGTTATCAGATATCAGCTTCTATCAGCTCGAAGCACTCTGGCCATTCTCCTCTGACCTCAGGCATCAACAAGGCATTTTCACCCAGAGAACTGCTGCTCACTGGGAAAATCCCAGGAGAGCAGCAGTTTCTGAAATGCACAGATTTGCATTTCATGCAAAAAACCCTCTTCATAATAGTATAAGGAATGCTGTTATTTGTTATGTTTTACATTCAAATGTTCTAGTGCAAAGTATTAATTGTTACACTGTAGTTTAAAACCATGTTATATTCAAGGTTGCATCACCTGAAAGGCATGATCAGTAACCAAATGTCAAACTGATGCGTAGTTGTATGTGTGTTCTCTTAAATTGTATTCTCAATGGTAAAGCATTAATTTTGTCTTTATTTAGTCGCGCCCCCCTGTCCCAGTCCTCCTGGCACACATTCCTGAAAATCCTACAAAGATGGTGAGGAGGATTTCACTTTGGACTAACAGCTGTGCGGACAAACAGGAGGGACAGATGAGAAATAAGAGGAAAAGACATAAGCTGGTGAGAGCGAATCCAAGATAATTAAAATTTATTAAAACCACACAGAGTCATAGGAAATAAATTCATCACCACAACATTTGTCTTAATTTTTTTTAGAGGATGTTTTTCTTTCAAGATTAAATTTAAAAAAAAAGTTAAAATATGTTTATTATACATTAACTCCTTTTTGGCTGTTTTATCTCTACATTTGTAAAATACAGTAAAAGTCTGTTGTCTAAACTTTTTCCACTCACAGGAGTAGAGTTTAAAGTCCAGTTTTAAATTTAATATACATCTTGCAGAGCTAAAGTCTGGCTCCATATGGGAGAACGTCCTATCTTCACAGTTATGTTAACATGTGAGAGTAGATTAAATGTATCTGTGTTGTTGGGAAAACACAAAACCTTTCTTCCTCTTAAGTACAGATCTTATGATCTAGCTTTATAAGTTTCACTAAAACGGTAAAAAACTGAAAGCTTGCAGCAAATGCAGTGATTCAGTACCATGTAATAACCCTCTAGTCTTAATGAAAATTATTCACATTTAGTGCATTACATAGTAGAACGGGTGACCTTGTTTTTCTGAAAGGATGTTCAGATTTTTTTCTCCTTTTTCTGTGTATATCTACTTTTAAATCTTTGAGTGCTATAAACCAGATGATCTTAAGAACATTTTGTTTGGAGATGGCATGCTACATAACACAAAGATATGTTTTTTTTATGGGGATACCAACTTTATATATGTAATATTTCTAAAGAAGTCTCACATGGTGTACTGTGTTGCTTTTGTCTCGAAGTGTTTTCCGAGAACAACTGTGATTCAGTAGACCATGAATCCAAGAAGCTGAATGAGAGATGGTGATATGATATATAAATAAGTCCATGACCTAAAAAAAAGTGGGTCGTACTCAGTAGAGGCCTTTAACAAGGTCTGGTCTGAGACAGAAGATCTTATGTTCAAACGCTGGTTGAGTGTTAACTGACGGTGCTGTTTACTGGAGGACTCCACCTGTCCAGAAAACCAAGCTCTCAGCTTGCTTTGAAACAGGAAACTTATGGATGACCACACACTACTGCTCAAAAGTTTGGGGGTCATTCAGAAATGTCCTTGTTTTTGAATGAAAATACATTAAATGGACAGAAGTATTGGGCCACACTTCTTAAACTCTGAATTCAGGTGTTTTCAGTCCCAAGGCCACAGGTGTATAAAATCAAGCACCTAGCCATGCAGTCTGCCTTTACAAACATTTGTGAAAGAATGGGTCGTTCTAAAGAGCTCACTGAATTCAGGCCTGGTACTGTAATAGGATGCCACCTTTGCAACAAGTGAAGTGACTTTTTTTTCCCTCCTAGATATTCCATAATCAACTGTAAGTGGTATTATTGCAAAGTGGAAGCATTGACGAACCACAACAACTCAGCCACAAAGTGGCAGACAACGTAAAGCGTAAATTTACAGAGCGGGGTCTCCATGTGCTCAGGCGCATAGTGTGTAAAAGTCTCCAACGCTCTGCTGACTCAATACCCGCAGAGCTCCAAACCTCCTCTCACATTAACATCAGCACAAAAACTGTGCGCCAGGAGCTTCATGGCATGGATTTCCATGGCTGAGCAGCTCCTGTAGATGTAATGTGTAGGTGGCCCAGTACATTTGTCCATATGGTGTACCATTTTTAATTCTTTAGAAATGTTTTTAAATCACTAATTATTTTTACTGAAACAGCTACAGAGGCTCATTTTCAGCAGCTATCAGTACTTTGTTCCAATGATGCAAGGCTGATTGATCATTACAAAAACCTTTTTCCAGTTAGGTTGGCACAGGTAGAAACTCTTCTGATTAGTAAAGAAGTAACTGGTTAGTTCATTGTCTGGAGCATCAGCCTTGTGAGTTCAATGATAGTTTCAAAATGCCCCATTGCCCCATTAAAAAAAAAAAAAAGTGCCTTTGAAACTTGTTAGTGTTCTTGTTCTAGGAAGTGAAGGCTATTCCATGTGGGAAACTGCCAAGAAAAACCTAAAGATTTCAACAGTGTGCGCTGCTCCCTTCACAGAACACCATAACTGGCTCTAACCAGAACAGAAGGAGAAGTGGGAGGTCCCCGGGTACAACTGAGCAGGAGGAGAAGTACATCAGAGTCTAGTTTGAAAACAGATGTCTCACAGGTCCTCAACTGGCAGCTTCATTATGCGGTGCCCACAAAACACCAGTCTCAGTATCAGCAGTAAAGCATGGAACTCCAGGATGCTGTACTTCTGGGCAGAGTTGCCAAGAAAAAGCCATAGCTTCCTTTGTCCAATGTGTTTTTTTTTGTCCATGTTAATGTTTTCCTTTTATTTTCTGAGATTCTGAACTAGCCAAATGTATTGTTCCTTTAATCAGCACAACACTTATCAGCCAATACAGACAAGGTTTTTATAATGATCGGTTAGCCTTTTAAAACGATAAACTTGCATTAGGTAACACAGTGTGTCACTGGAGTATTGGAGTGATGGTCGCCGGTAATTGGCCTCTACGCTGATAAAAATGTTAAAATCATAAATGACTCATGGTTATTAACTCTCATTTACAACACTTATGATAAGTTATAGTTATGTTAGATAAAAACAAATGTGTTTTTTGGTTTTTTTTTTCAAAACCAACAATATTTTTTTAAGCAACTCCAAATTCTGAGTAGCAGTATATGTGATGCAATTATTCTCTTAACCTCCAAGGTGTAAATTATACTGTTTATTAAGGGGACAAAATAAGTCAATAAATAAACCAAATCTGAACTGACACACACAACTCTAAGCAAAACACCACAGCTTGGGCAGTAGCCTTAGTGTATTGATAATGAATACTCTGTGAATCATTGCATGAGTAAAAAAATACAAATGGAGGAAGATGCTTAAATCACAGACATATACTCAGCTGAGTCTTCAGATCAACACAAGAATACATACAGTACTGCAGGAGGGTTGTTTTATGGCCTTTAAAAAAAATTAAATTGGGGAACATTCCTCTCTTGCATGTTTACAAATATTAAATCATTCAAAATTCAGGTTTTGTAGATGAGAGCCTACACCAAGTATTCATCTGTCAAAACATACTTTTCATTTCTATTAGTCACAGCAGGAATAATATTAATTGAATAAAAAATAAAACACCCTGACAGTCCACCAAAAACTGCATTATCTGGAAAACATGTTAGTATTTGAAACAATTAACTTATCTGCTTTTTTCTACATTCAATCAAAATCAAGGCATTTCACTTGTACAGATCTAGTTTTACACTCGCCTTGATAATGAGCTACTGCTGGAGTCATAATGCACACATCCTGTACAGTATTTATGTCAGACACACCGATACAAACATAACATAAAAATCTCCGTTTTGGATGTCAAAGAGTTAATCAGGTGGCTATCAAGGGAAAACTGGGCCAAGACACTGTACAGTAAATCTCTGAACAAAGTAACCCTTTGAGTTTTATACACAGAACCAACTGTACAAATCATACAATAACACTCTGGAAAATTAAGCACTTTTTAGAATTATAGTATTTTATCAATGCATTTCTATACAGTTATTCTGTAAAACAGCCTTCCCTTTCCTGTCACTGTACAGCTTTTCTAATCAACTTACACATCATTTATGCACTGAATTACCAGCTGTGTTAAGCATACTGAATTTAAAACTGACATTCACTGTCAAAACGAAAAGCTGTTGCGATCTTCAGTGCTAGAAATTCAAGATGACCCTCAAATAGGAAACTTATTGCAGTTCTTTACTTCTGGGCTGGAGATGATAAGCTCTTTGAGGCCATTCTTAATGGAGCGGAGAATAAAGTTGAACACTGACTGCATTTTGAAACGTCAGTCATACAATCTGGTATAAAATATGGAGGACAGAAACTGCCAAAATAAAATAAATAAATAAATAATAATAATAATAATAATAAATTAAATTAATGGCTCAGTAAAAAATAGATTAATATGCCATGAAATGCATTAAATGCACTGAATTGCATAAAACAATACTAGTAGTAGTTCTATTTGAATTCTTTCTTCATTTACCTTTGCATTTATTCCACTATTTATTTAATTTCCCATTAAATGTTACATTTTATTTACTTTAATTTTATTTATTTTTTCCATATTCATTTTTTTCCTTTGCACCCCCTCCTCCTTCCATTTATTTATTTATGTATTTTTAAATTACACCTATTTCTACATTTCTGCTTGATGGCAGGGCTTCCATCCAAAGTGGGATCAGCCTTTTGTCTACTGGTTAATCGATGCCAGGCTCACAACAGAAAATAACTGCCTAGGAGGTTGCTGGAGAACTGAAGTGCTAATCTGAATATTCCTACTATATCAATTCTGTCATATTTTATAAATTAATCAATGCCTATATTCACTGTAATGCTATTTTCATGACTTTAATTTATATATTATTTATATATTTGGTCATTTATTTTTGATTTTGGCAGTTTCAGTCCTCCATATAAAGGTAAATACATTCCTTTAAACCTGAATGCAGAGGCAGAGGATGTTATATTTCCTTTTCTTTACCATGACTTCCAAAGTGTAATGAGAACACTTCTTTTTGTTTTGGTTAAGTCATCCTAGCAGACTGTATGTGGCTGTGTGATTAACAGTTTACATTCCTGACACACAGAGACACCTTTAGAACCTCATCTGGCTCTACAAGTGCAACATCTGGCAACGTGTCCATCAGTCCTGCTGGCCGGTGTGGATGTGCATGACACTATGAGGGCAAAGTGACAAACTCACACACACACTCTCACACACACTTTATGCCAAAGCACATTTCAGTTATGACACTGCTCTTCTGGAGGTGCTGTAACTCAAGCTTGTGCCGCCGCTCTTGTGCGAGATCTTCAGTGTCGTGGCAACCGTCAGGCTTGGTGTCATGGCAACAGGGAAGCTGGATGTCGCTGCCGCTGCGAAACCGACTGTGGCGGCGACGGATGGGGGCGGCTCATTTGGGCATCCATGCTGGAGCAAGATGTCGACACACTCCTGGCTGCCAGCACTGTGAGCCAGAGCCAACGCTGTCTGCCCCTGAGCGTCCCGATACCGAACATCGCAGCCATACTGCAGACGGGAAATGAAAAGAAAACAAACTGGATTAGACTGTGTAAAAATCCCATACTCCACCCTTCAAGGAAGTTTTATCATATGTTGAAAAAAGTTCAGCCTGACAGGATTGCCTTAAATTATGTCAGAAAGGTGTGACTTAGTGAGCTTCTGTGCCTTTCAGACATGAAGATCACCTTCAGTGGTCTGCCGAGTCATCTTTTTTGAACCGTTTTTGTTCTTTGCTGAGTGAACTAATCAGAGGTTATAATTTTACCACTTTTGCATAGCTCAACAAGATGGTTTGCTGTGATGAAGAAATTTAAAATCATTACCTCTACTGCAGCAATATTCCTATGAATTTATGACTATATCTACAAACATTTCATTGATAACCTATATCATAACTGGCTAAACCAGTGCAAGATTAAAAAAAAAAAAGAAAAGATGGGAACAAACCCAAATAAGAAGCTGCGTCATCACCACATCAGCCTGCTGACAGGCAGCGTGCAGGGGAGAGGCGGGCAGCCGCAGAGCTAAGAGCGACCTGGAGGAGCGCGACAGGCTGAGAGGGGCATTAATGTCCTCCTTAGTGCAGTGGGCCAAAAGTAGCAGCAGCTTGGGGAGATTGTGCTCCATCACTGCCAACAGAAGACGGCCAGATAGAGTGATGTCTGGGCCCTCACTGGGAGTGGGAGGAGGCAACGGCGCCACAAACAGTTTCTGCTCATATTTGGCTCTTATCCACGACTCCCGCTCCTCTCTAGACAAGGAAAGAGATACAAGTGACTCATCAACATTTACAGCTGACAGATGACAGCACTGGGCTTTCCATTGGACTCAGAGAAACAACTATGCAGCTCAGCGTCCATACTGTAAAAAATATAACCATAGCAGTAGATAGTGTCCTTTAAGATGGCATGTCTTTACCGTGAAGCATCAGGTGCTGGTTTACGGCGGCCCATTGTGCGAGCCTCCCATATACTGTTGACCATGTGGTTGCCGATGGCACTGAGAACTAGTGTAAGCTCTCGTGGCAAATCATCCAGGGCCAGTGAGCGAACCCGTGACAGGTGGGTCCCCAAGTTTCTGTGGATCCCTGAACACTCGATGCATATGAGAGCGCCCAGATTCAGGCTGGCCCAGGTTGGATCTTGAAGGGGGGAGCAAACACACAGCAAATTAGGCTAACACTTCATTTGAAACTGTGGACAGATTTCTACCAATTTAATTTGCTGTGTGCCACTAAAATGTGCACGTTGGAGCGGCTGTGGCTCAGGAGGTAGAGCGAGTCGTCTACTAATCGGAAGGTCAGTGGTTCGATCCCTGGCTCCCCTAGTCTGCATGCCGAAGTATCCTTGGGCAAGATGCTGAACCCCACGTTGCTCCTGATGCATTCATCAGAGTGTGAGTGTGTGTGAATGTTAGTAAGGACTTAAGTGTAGATAAAAGTGCTGTATGAATGTATGTGTGACTGGGTGAATGTGGCATGTAGCATAAAGCGCTTTGAGTACACAAAACTGAGTAGAAAAGCGCTATATAAGTACCAGTCCATTTACCATTTACATTTGGCTATGAAACAGAAGAGTCTGAGAAATCCTAGAAGTTACAAAGCAAGGCTGTAACATGTTGCCAGCATAAAAAAAAAAAAAAAAATCAGCATTTGATCTAATTTAGGTTTGTGAAGGCTGATCCGAATAAGTCATCAGGTGTCTTTATCTGGCCCTGAAACAATATGAAAATTGTAACACTGAAAAATAACTTACAAAAACACATAAAAATATCACATTCACATACCACTGTGTTATTTTACAACATGTGGATGAATAATTATGTTTTAAAACATGTTAAATACCAGTTTACATTTTAAAAGTACCAGTCTTTGAACACGTTATGGCGTGGAAAGCTATTTTCAGATAGTCAGACAGAAGAGGGTCATACCCATTTTCCATGGTGATTTTTCACATTTGCTCTAGTGCAAGAACACAAAGAGCTTCAAGTCTGCAGCAAATTATTTTCTCCTCTCTCTACACAGCGTCTTAGGCCAACAACAAAAGAGAACTTGGCTCTGACTAAAACTTTCAGACGTGAAACCAAACAGAGCAGGGAAAATAAGAATGAAATGGGAGCAAATGGCTACTAATAGTAAGCATCACTTACTGGGAGCATCGCAGTCAACACAGAAATTGTTGCCCTTTGCACTCCGGATCGCCTGCAGAGCCACTGCTTCACTCTGGCTGTTCCTTCGAGCCTGTGAGAAACACATAGCAACCGGAATAAATGAACTTGTATGAACTCTCTTTTAACTGCTCCTGTTACTAGTAACAATGATAGTCATTTTTAAATCTTTCTCTGAAAAGGCAGTGATAAAAGGCTGCAGTGATTGTACCAACAATAATATCAAAATAAAAAAACTCAGTGTGAACCTTGAAAAAATTTGATTGTGCCTGTTTTTCTCAAGCAGTTTTGTGTCTGCAGGAAAATGGAGTAACAATGATGTTTTCCCATTTGTCATTGACAATGAAACGAATGAATGAATGAAAAATTAAATTCTACTGTGTCAACTGTATCAGAGAATCAATATTTTTCTATTGTTTCTTGCCTTGTTTTTGCTGCTCTCACAGAGCTGCAGGCTGGCCAGGATCTGGCTCTCGATGGCTTGGACCCAGGAGTCCCTCTCTTCCACACTCTGGGCTTCAAAGTGCCACGTTTGGCCAGTACTCGACACAATGAGGAAGTCAAAGTTGTCCTCATCTGATATAAGAAAGACATTAACACAGAGCTGAGCTTTTTTTTTTTTCTTCAGCTATAGATATTAAAGCTGGATGCAGAAATTTCAGCAATAGTTTAACATTTTAAACTAAAACTTTGTGACCACAATTAGACATAAGCGAGCCTTAGTTTTATGTTTTTGACCTGTAGAGTGCTAATTGATTAGTAGTCAATGGTTTAAATTACAAGCTTGACTCCTAATGTGACAGAAACTTAACCAGACAGATAGGCATGTGCAGAGGGTCAGTAAGAGAGTGAAAGATGCAATGTGACAGATCTATATTACCTGTCTTGCTTACGTTTCTTAAGCTACCAAAGCTTTTGAGTTTCCACATTTTGCGCTTGGCTGCATAAGAAAAGAGAGAAAATATCAGGGAAAACACAAAGACCAAAGGAAATAATATTAACTCTACTTGTTCAATTTGATGTTGAGTTATCAATTACTAATTTTTTGTAAAACTCATCATCATACGTATTAAGACTATGAGAATGCAAATGTGATTATTGCCTTTAAAATTAGGAACATCCTGAAGGGTGCCTATGAAAACATATTTGAAGGTTTTCATTGTTTACCATCTGCTTGGCCAATGGTTGCATCTCCTTTCTGGTTCATGCTCTTCTTTCTGCGATGCTTCTTCCTGTCTGTGACTGGGGAGGCAGAACCTACATCTTTGGTAGAGGAAGAGCTGGAGACTCCCTCGACTGCAGAGTCTTGTACCAAGTAGACAAGAAAACGTAGAAAATGTAAGAGTAAAATTACTACAACCCTGTTTCCAAAAAGTAGGACACTATGAATTATAAATATAAACACAATGCAATAATTTGCAAATTGTTGAAATCCAATACTTAAGAGAAAATAGTGCAAAGACAACATATCAAATGTGGAAACTAAGAATTATTTTTTTTCCAAAGTATATGCTCATTTTAAATTTTATATCAGCAACATCTTTTTAAAAAAGTTGTCCAGGGGCATGTTTGCCACCGTGTTGCATCAAGTCTTCCTTCTTTTTTAACAACACTAAGCTTTTGAGAACTAAGGAAAACAATTGCTGTAGTTTTAAAAGAGCAATGTTTTCCCATTCTTGCTTGAAATAGTACTTCAGCTGCTAAATATTTCAGGGCCCCATTTGTCATTATTTTTCATTTCATAATGTGCCAAATTTTTTCAATACGTAACAGCTCTAGACTGCAGGCAGCATCTGGGCTCTTTTTCTCTGGAGCCATGCTTTTTTTTTTTTAATTTGTGTTTTGGCATTGTCTTGCTGAAAAAAAAAAGCAAGAAATTCCCTGAAAATGACATCATCTGCATTGAAACAAAAACCTGTGTATATCTTTCAGCATAAATGGGCCCTTCACAGATGTATAAACTATACACGCTTTTGGCTTTTGGACTGTGTGCTGGTTGCTCTTCTCTTTAGCCTGGAGGACATCCATGATTTCCAAAAACAATTTCAAATTGTGATTTGCCAGGCCACAGAGCAGTTTTCCACTTTTTCTCAGTCCAGAAAAAGTAGAAAATGAGCTTGGGCCCAGAGAAGGTGGCAGCCTTCTTAATCTTTTTTT